>QKQZ01055771.1:0-35944 GCA_003595255.1 Solenopsis fugax | reverse complement strand
ATATATATAATGTGACTACACATGAAAATTTGGTAAAGGAATACTTTGGTTAATATATGAGGCGAACATTGTAATTTAGCCAAATTGGCAGTATTTCTTAACAAGAAACAGATGTAGTAACACCTATTTCTTACAATAAAAGAATGAATAATCTCTAGCATTGTAATCTATACAAGTTCATATAATTGCATTATTTATATGAATTAGAGAAGGCATCATATTATTATATTAGTGTGTGACAATGTTGAAAGAAAATGATGCACATACATTTACTATCAATCAGTCACATTATTAACACTATTTGGTTGCATAAAAATATGCATGTCATATATCCTAATCTGGTCCTATCCAGCAAGAGATAAGATTCGTGATTTACAAGGTTAGATATCTAATTAAAACAATATTGATTATAACGTTCCATAAAAATGTTTTGCATTGCTTGAAAATTACATTATTCATACATGAAGTAATACAATAATCAAAGTATGATACAAAAAATATTCTTAATAACATGGGTATTTATACTGTAAAAGAAACGAACAAAATTTTTTATTTTAAAAAACATCACCTTTTTATCTATTATTATATCTTTATTAACGTTGATTTTACTATTATCTTTTCTCTCTCTCTCCCTCGCCCTTCTTCCCCTTTACATTACTTCAGCATATTTCGATTTTTATGGTAAGGATTTTAGTCAACAGGAACTGACAAAAAATTATTTGTGGAACTTTAGTACGACTAACAGTACAAACTTGTATGCATAATTGCGATTTTATATCATTCACAAGAGATATTGCTGATTTATGGTCATGACTGTGTATAATATAAGACTAATGTGCTTCTCAACTAATTTTAAATGATATTTTGATGTGGCGTCTATTCAAGGATCAACCTATCTACATATTATAGATAATACTTTATTTTAAGCATGTACTGTCACGCCGGTTTTGTGTCACAAAGGTCACGAAATATTTATTCGTATGGGATAAAATTTTGCTTCTTCATTAAACATTACTTTTTATATGATACGTATTTAAGCCTGAAGATCTAATGCAACGCCATACTTGTGGCCACCAGATCCAAAGTTCTTCCCGTCGATGTTTGTAGAAAGTGTCAAAGTTACACCTGTAAACAAAAACATTCAGTTATTTAACAATTTTTTAAATATATGTATAGGCTTCTGTAGGATTTATTAACTTAATAACTGTATATTGCATAAATTTTTATTATAACTATTGTGAAGTTGTCACTCTGCCAAAAATATATTCTCTATTTAGTATGACTTTTAGAACACAAGTTATTAATAGACTGTTTTGCTAATACTGTAAACTAAAAACATCACGTACTTTCTCCCATTATACTTGCCAAATGTACTACGTCAAATATTTTCGAATTTATAAATAACATTTATTTACAACAGCTTTATATTGCATTTTGCACTAGTAACTTCTTATTTCAACTTTAAAAAGAAAATATTTTTTAAATTATTACTTACCGTCCCGCAGCTTCTGTTGGTATCCCAAACCTATTTGAAGATTAGAATTCACTTTGGCTCTAATGCTAGCATCATTGTCAAGATTATACTTTGCACCAATACCAAATTGTGTTACGTTATTACTGGAATTATACGCCAAATTAATTGCTCCCTCTAAATCTGGTTTTATTTTATGATAAATGGAGCTAGTAAATTCGCGTCCGTTATCCCTAAAAATATATTAATATTGTATTTAAATGTTAATTAAAAAAAAATATTTTACAGTATATTATTTTTGTTATTATACTTACACGGCGCTATGGAGAGTAAAATCAGAAGCAATAAAGCCGAGAGCAAAGTTGTTCCTTGTAAGTTTGTTTCTCTGTGAGTCAAAGGATGCCTGATAGCCACCCAGCCATCCTGCGAAATACAGCAATATGTTGATCTATAATTCTTTCAGGTAATGCAATTAATAGTTGTCGAGTGACAGGCTTACTTTTTTATTCATAAAATATTCCACTTGTTCAGAACAAGGAAAATATGTATTTCGGACAAAGGGATGGACACATATAGAGAAGGTTAAAAATCTAAAGTGAAATTTTTTTTCAACAATTTTATGTCAGAGATATGACCATTTAATATTGTCAAACTTTAATGTCTTTAAGGTAATCTGATCATGGTAAATTTACCTTGATAACCCACGACAGCCGAGGCATAAATTAAGGGTCCAGCAGACAGACTAAGATCAAAATCAGCATTTGCAGACACATTTTCATGCTTATAAGTCGTCTTCAATTTTCCAGTTTTGGAGCTGTAAACACCAAAACAAAAATAAAAAATCCAAATTATATTACTACAAATTGCAAAGCACTTGAATTTTCAACACTACAAGATATCTCACCCTGTTTGTGGGGAGAAGGTACAGCTGTAACCAACCGTGAGACCATTGAGCAACTTATTGGCGAGGCTGACTTCAGTCCCGAGGGTATTGTCAGTATTCCATTTCTCACTAAACGTTAATCCATATTCCTTGAACTTGTACTTAGTTTCCAAGTTACCAAACACCTTTCCAGTGTCTTGATTAGACACGCCACCACAGCAGAACTCTACATCGGAATTGGTCTTGGTCTTCACATCTAGTTTAAAAAGACCAAAGTGGTAACCTTGACCAAATACATCACGAGCGCTCTTTCCCAGGTCATTGTACGTTGGAGGAGACATGATCTGTAACGTCGTAAAAATATGTGCTTAATGACTCGCTTTATTATCTTCATTGACGAATATATCCAGCCCAAAGCAGATTGGAGAAAGACAGAAAACTCAATAGACAGTAATAATAAAACAGCAAGCTAAATTTAATCCCAGATACATATGCCAACAATGTACACTGTTCTATATGGCAAATACATACACATGTACATTAATCCATTCAAGGAACGAAGAAAAAATGTTTACATATGTCTATACGTATTCACTGTCTGACTTGGATCGTGCCACGTCCGCGAGTACAGGAAAGCGAAGATTCTTTTTGAATCGTAAAAAAAAAACCTAGTCACTGTCAATCTAGAGAGTCAAACAGATCCACAGTGATATGGTATCACGAGGTGTAAGCCACAACGCACGTATGAACGAAATAGTATTGACCTGTCTTTCGCAAGTATTACATAAGCTCGACCAACCGATATCGCAATCGTTCAGGGTTCTAACTTAGAAGTCGCTTTGCACGCCGCCGTACGGATAGAAGCCAGCCTTCCCTCGTCCGGTAACGCGAGTCCCTTCAAAAAATCCAACCCCGCTTGACGCTTGACCGAGAAATACTCATTGCACGAGTCACGGCAGACGACATTTGCGATCGTGATCTCGCGCCGGTTTCCCGAAACGAGACCGAGAGAACCGTTTCCCGACTCGCTTTCCTCTCACGTTCAACACCCTTCTCGGTTTGTCCTGCGAACCTCTGGGGGTTCGCGACGCTATAGATTTACCCGTCGTGAAGGCTAAATTCCGCGACGGTGATATACTTACAGTTCCTGGTGGACACAAGACGGAAAAATACGCAATTCTTTCACAGGTACGCTCAACGTCGAGCGACACGAGAGACGAGACAGAGAGAGAGCAGGGAGAGAGAGTCCACAGCTCACGGATGATGGGCGCGCATGCGCGCCGACGTTGCGCGTGAAAAAGCGCCCGGCCTATTTCCGCGCGATCGAGGCGGCATGATGGTGTTCCGCAATGCGTTCACCGACGTTTGGATTCGAATTGTGTGGCAGAAGTGAGCAGAAGTGGGAACGTTCGAAATCTCGAGCACGGGACAACGTGTTCGATCGAGACATGAGCAAACACTTTGAATCTTCGAGCGAGAATTTGTATTCGTCGCGAGTGCAAAATGAGCTCGACTTCGACTTGAAGTTAGGTCCGATAGATCGAACGATTCGAACTATTCGAATATCAGGATAACTCGATCAAACTAAGATTAATTTAATTGTGAATTTTGTTGCAACAAAATTTCTACAATAATTATACAATTAAAATCTACAATTATAATTTTAAATTGAATCAATTATAATATTTCAATAAATTATATAATTATACATTTCGTCATTCCTAATCTAATCTTTTTCACGTACTAAAAATAAAATATTAATGACTTTGTCCACACATATTTATAATTATTCAGATTAGCTAGATCGAATGATTTGAATGATTCAGAATAATTTGACAAATTTGAATTAATTTGATCGACAGAATTATTTGTGTGCAGCAAAATTTGTTATACAATTCTAATTTATATTATAATTTTAAGTTTAATTAATAATTTTCTAAATTATACAATTATACAATTTATTTGTCCTTTTCACGTGTCAAATAGCAAAAAAAAATTCATTCATCTTTGCCCATTGGTACACTGAAAGAAAAGTTTCATGTTCAAGTAAGTTTTTTTTAGCCTCATTGATTTAAATAAATAATAGCTAATATAAAATAATTTATTTTTAAACTTAAGAAATTTTTTTAATGAAGACAATAATGTTAATAATAAATAAATATATTTACTTGAACAAAAAATTTTTTTCAGTGTAATTATTTGACAAGTTAATCAGAATTTGAAGTCATTCTTCAATTTAAGCTTTATATTTATATATTATATAAATATTAAGCTTTTGATTTCGAATATTTTTATGAACTTTAATTTTGTATTCCACAATTATGAGGGCTGATGTAAATATCACAATTTGGAGATTGATGGTTGAAAAACGGTAACAGGGAAATAAATTGTGACAAACAACGTAGAGAAGATCATATTCGCGGTGCATAGTCGCGACGGAAAATGATGGAAGCCTTCTGTACGTTTAGAATTCCAAAAATACATCAGCCGCATGGTCACAACGTTCCTGGTCGCGACGCGTCGTGTCTGAAAGCGGCGCAAATCTCGCTACTCACCTGGTACAAACTAGATTGTACTATTGGCAGAGCTTACGCGTGATATTTTTAATAAGCCGAGAATATAAAACGTGCGCCAAGCTCGATCTTTGGCTCAGTTCAAGCACGGGCCTTCAATCGATGTGGCATCAGCGTCTCATTGCATGAGCATGTCGCAAGAATCGGTATGTTCTTGTAATAATACTTGAACCAAACTCTGAGTAACTTGACTGACTTATCAAGTGATATCTCTACTATTGTAGATTTTATATTTCTTTTATTGACACGTGAAAAGAAAAATTAAAGATGACGAATCATGTAGTTACATATTTTGTTGCAATCTGCATGCAATTTTGTTGTTTGAATTAATTGCCGAATTAATTAGAATTTGATCGATATACATGCATCGTTCCTTTAATAAATCAATTTTTATCTATTTACAAACGTTTTCACGACAGTATAAAAATTCGACATTAGTCTGTGCAATTTGTGCAATATATAATCTCAATTCTAATGACATATTTCGTTATATTCTCTAAATGTTTTAGAAAAGTGATGCATCCACATCGCAGGCGTACAAAGTGTTGCACAATGACCAGGTTGGCAGGTAAAAAAAAAGAGCAGAATGCAGAACTGATAAATTGTTCAAACTGAAGTAAAATATGGGATCAGACGTCTACTAATTTCAGATAGGAAGTATTCCGTTAATGAGACTATACGGTGCATTAAACTGTTCGGGGTAAATTAAACATATACAGAATTATCGATAGTAACTGGATAAATTAACACACATGATTTACACGATAATATAAAATTAATAAATCATCAAAATCTAACACAAGATATCAAAGATAGAATGACTTATTTAAAAAAAAACAATATAGAATAAAGATAAAAAAACGTTCTACGAATGGAAATTTTGGAAAGAAATGAATGTGTTGCAACGTGGAAAAAAATTATACCGGTCTTCCGTNTGGGGGGGGGGGGGAGTACAATTATTTTGATCATGCATTCTACTTAAATGTTTATACAGAAGAATTGCATTTAATACTTGTAGATACATGGTCACGAGCAGAGAATTACAGGCTGGTGAAGAAATCGTCACAGAAATGGCCTTTGTTGTCGGGCCGAAGGCATGCACTTATCCCTTGTGTCTTTCCTGCTATACACCTTGGCCCCCTGAACCGGATGACAAACCGCTATGTTCCAAGTGCGGATGGCCCGTCTGCGGCCAAGAATGCGAGAATGCTCTACAACATAAAGATTATGAATGCCAGGTGAGTGAGATTTAAATTAAAAATGAGCTTCTTTCCAAACGTTTTAACCCTAGAGTGCTATTTATTTTTTTTCTGATATAATACTACTCTGGGTGAAAATTCATTCCCATAATTAAGAATTTTTTTAGATTCTTTTCTACTTTATAGATTGCAAGATGTAAAAATAACTGAACTAACATTATTTTATAATGTAAAAAAATCTTATTAAATATTATTTTAAACTATCAAATTTTTAATAACAAAAATGTACTAAACTTGAATTAACATTTAGATTAAAATTCACCCATAGTAGCACTCTAGCGTTAAATCCTGTTAGGAATCGGTGATCGTAAATTTGATTTTTTAACAAGTGAAGATTAAGTTATGGAAACTGCTTTGCAGTACATTATACGATCTGAACTTTATAAAGTCATAGATAGTAATAAATATAGAGTTTTCTTTGACTTGGGTATGTTTGTTTCCTTTTCGATATTGTTTTGCATATGTAAAGATCTATTTTTTTCGACAGGTGTTTGCACAGGCGAACGAGAAGTTTAACATAGACGCCGCGCTGGAGAAAAGTGAAAACGGCGTTCCGCAATTAGAATGCATAACACCGTTGAGACTATTGTTGGAGTCGGAGAGAAATGTTGAAAGATGGAACAAGGAGATAAAAGATATGGAACCGCATAATAAGATACGGTGTCAGAAAGCGCAATGGAAGTCAGATCATGTCAATATCGTGGATTATCTGAGAAAACGGCTCAAACTTGATAGGTATACCGCGATTCTTTCCAAATATTCCTTTAATATGAATCCTTATATTCTTTTCAAATGCATATTTCGGATGCAGATTCTCGGAGGAACACATACAAACAGCGTGTGGTATCTTGGAGATTAATACGTTTGAAGTACGGACAATGAAAGGGTTCAGCGCACGTGGTCTCTATCCAACAGTTGCTATGATGAATCACTCGTGTGTCTCGAACACATCTCACAGCATATCGCCAGTTGATTACAAGTACGTCAATTTTACTAACCGTTATCTATTTGTACGAGCATAACGAGATAAAAATACAATTTTTTATAATAATACACAACACCAGCTATCACCGGCAAAAAGTCTAAGCGATATTTTAAGCAGCAGATACTTACTTTACCTACTACACGCTCGTGCACAGTTCTTCCGTAATTAGTTCGCACATTGCGCGCGATCCCCAGGAAATCTCACGTGGTTTATTATGCTGATGAAGATACTCCCCGTATTAAATGCGAGTAGCAATTATGCACGCGGTTGTCTTGTGTCTACAGGATACGGCTGCGTACCACGCTTAAGGTTCCTGCGGGCGGTGAACTTTACGCAAGTTACACGCACTCGTTACTTCCGACGATGCTACGGAGAGAGCATCTTCTCGAGGGCAAGCACTTCGCGTGCGCGTGTCCACGATGTTCGGATCCTACGGAACTGGGCACCCATATGTCCTCGCTAAAATGTAACAAATGCGATAACGGAATTGTCTTATCACTGGATTCTTTAGGTATCGCGATATAATATTTATTAATATTTTTTTTAATGTTCTTTAAGCTATGCAATTGAGTAGAAACCAGACTAAAATCGATACAATTTCATTCAATTGCATTTAGATATTAATACAATCGTCGATTCTTATTATTATTTGCGAATTAAGAAAATACAAGAATTAACCAAAATTACTTTCAGTGGAATTGAAATTATATCAATTTCACACAATATTTGATGATAATATGACATTAATAGAGGTTTCAAGTCTATACAGAAAGAACAATTTTTCTGCGATATCTAAAAGTTTAAATAGATATTCATCAGAAAATAATTTTATGTTAAACTAACTATATAGAACAACTATATAGAATGCTCAAACATGATAATATTGCTACGAAAAATTTTGACATTGTAGCAACCAGCTTAAACATCCAATATAATTTTTCTAATTTTCAACATAATTATTTTCAGATCTGTATTTAAGCAAAATCGTTCTTTTTGTGTATTAACGCTTAAGAATATAAAATAGCGATTATATTTGCATGATCAATATTTTTCAGATTCGGAAAGTATATGGAAGTGTACACATTGCGATTTTTCTACCAATGGTCAAGCAGTGCGAAAAGTTTTCCGGATCATTCAAGCGGAAGTGGACGCCGCTGAAGCTATCAGTGGAGCCGATGGAACCGATGCAATTCACGAAAGAGAGACTGTTATGAAAAAGTATCGATCAGTTTTACATCCTCGTCATGCCTTTCTTTCGATGTTACGGTACGCGGAACACAGTTGTCAGATAATCAATAATTCTAATAATGACGTAAAATTAATTAAAATTCAACAAAGTCAATTTTATCTTTTTACCGAGTTTAATTTAACATCGTTTCTCTAAATCCTCTATTAATTGGAAATCTAAATTTACTGAAAATCTAATAACACATTAAAGAATAATTTTAATTATTTACGTTCTCACACGTATTTTTCACATTCAAAATTTCTAAATTGCAAAATATAATATTTCTTAGGCATTCATTGACCCAAATGTACGGTCGAGTTGACGAGTATTTGTTGGACGATTTGCCGGATGTTGTATTGGAGCATAAAGTTGACTTGTGTCGTTTACTGCTTCAAGTATTGGACGTTGTGGAACCTGGATACAGTCGTGTGAGAGGTATGTATTTCTTAAACATGTTCCTAAATAGAAGAAAGATGTGTAACTTTATTGCCTTACTTTGTGGTAGGCATGACGTTATACGAGTTACACGCACCGTTACTATTCTTGGCGAAAGGTCAGTGGAATGCCGGTGTCATTGACGAGGCCGGACTGAAGTCCAAAATGATAGAAGCTGCGAATATTCTAAAAGAGGCGGTTATGATATTAAGTTTGGAGCCATCGGATACGTCCGAAGGACAAATAGGACTCGTTGCGAAGGAATCTATAGTTCAACTGGAACAATCGATAAATGATTTATAAGTATTGTAAAATCTCGTTATATTTGTACAAATTTGTTAATAAATATTTCTCGAAATCTCTCATTACTGACAAGTGTCATCTGATTATATTTTGTAATTATTTGTTAATTAAAAAAAATAATTTCATGAAGGAGCTAAAAGAGAAAATTGTATAGAACATATTTGCATATTTCTGATTTTCACAGAAAACTACGATAATAATTGCTAACAAAGGAATATAGTTACAATAGTAATCAGAAGAATAAACTAACAATAAGAAATATCATTTTGAACATCCCAAATATTCTAACAGAACATCATACTGTCATGTGTTGTTAGAGTATGTATAATCCTAATTTCTTTAAAATATTATGCATTATATTTTAATGAAATTCAATGTATTATTATTAAAATATTCTCGTATTGAGTAGAAAAAATATCTCAATAAGCGAATTAAAATTACAAAGAAAATTTGTGCAGTATCCTAAAAATATTTTTGATTCTATAACAAATATGTATGTATTGGCGTGTATGCCAAAAATTTACGTGAGCTTTACTCAACGATGTTATAAGTTTTCAGCGAAATATTTTAAGAAAATCGAATAATAATTTTTTTCCTATTGCTATATATAATAAACTTAATAGAACAATTAATTAAATCTAAAGCTATTGAACGAAAATAAAGAAATTTGCATCGTTACGTTGTAACCGTTAATGCATACAAGTTCTGTTCTAACATTACAGATTGCACGCTATTGCCACGCGGTGTCTAATAATACAGTGCGTCGCGTGAGTGCCTGAGGAAGACGGTTCATATTACTGATGCCTGCTTGCCGATGCCACCTTACGGGTCGACAATCGCTAACTTGAAGAAAGTAATCTGGAAATATGACGCCTACTACGAAGTATAAGGTTGCGCATTCGAATAAGCTTGGAAGGTAATTACAATTTAGCACATTATTAATATGTCCCTCTACTAATTATCGTAAAAGTCAAATTGTGACGTAGTCACAAAATATTATGCTTATTTGAAAACATTGTCTCATTATTTGTACACGTTCTTTCTTTCAGACAATTAACATTTGTCATTTTTCATGTTAAAATTTTTATGAAATTATTTTAAAAGAAATAGAAATAACAGAAAGAAAATATTAATTCTTTATATACTTATAATTTTATTCTTAAAGTGAATTTAGCAATTTTTTGCATTTACGAAGTAAATACGTTTGCGCTATGTATTGAAGTAATTACGTATTTAATTTTGCATAACTGTAATTATTTTTACAAGTTATATCTTTTGTTTTTAAGGTATCTAGTGACAGCTAAAAACATAGCGCCAGGAGAAGTTATAATTCGAGAGGAACCGATCGCGGTTGGTCCGATGATGTATAAGAAGGATTGTTTTTGCTTTGCCTGTATGCGTACATTATCAAAAATTGGCGAAGGAAGACAGTACGTTTGCTCCAGATGTAACTTTGCACCGCTGTGCAGCGTAGCATGTGAGGTAATAAGTAGAAGTACACCGTTACATCGGCGGCGACTCTCAAAGAGACGTCTGAGAAAGAATTTGTTATTGCACGAAGGAAAGAAATATTTTTTCGCACGGTCTGCTGGATAAAATTTAAACTCCTGCGAGTGGAATTACTCGTGAAAAATATATATGCGACCAGTGGTTGCACTAAAGTTTTGTTCACTTGTGTCCATTTGTATTAATGTAGATTAACTTTAACCTCGGTTTAACTTACATTTTATCTTTTCCTAATTTCTAGAATTAGAAAAGGATAAACCGAGATTAAAATTAATCTACATTGACAGAAATGGACATTAAAGAGAACAAAAATAAAATTTGAGAATCGCTGCGTTACGTAACACTACAACACTTTCAAAATAGCACTTTTAATCTTTTTTCTCTCTTTGAAGGTACGAACGAATCATCACACGAATGAAGAATGTCAAATATTTAAGGATAATCGAGATCTACTGACAGAAAGCGAAATTGATGTGGCAGGAATTTTACTGGCCTTGCGGCTATGGCTAATAAAACACAAGAATCCAGTTGTGTGGGAGAAAATAGATCGTATGGAAGCTCATTTAGGTAAAAGAATTGGAACACCCGTTTGGAATGACAGAGAAGTCAATGTTGTAAATGTGAGTTTCGCATAAATCAGATTTTTACATGTCATTCAATTGCTGCAATACAGACATAATTAAAAAATTGTTTTTTTAATTGTCTGTAAGAAATGATAAAAGAATGGCATAAGAAGGTTACTGTATCAGTCGCTGAACAATCACCAGTAAATGACTGTCAAATAATAAGACTTTTTAAAATAATAAATTTCAATCTAATATTTTTTAGATCTAATTTTCATACAGATTTATTTAATCAAAATAATTAAAATATTTTTTACTAGAAAATATAATTATATTAAGTTGCGTTTATTTGTTCATTGACTGGTAAAGTGACTCTATATAAATATTTTTAGAATATTTACCCAACAGGTTTCCTCATTTATTCAAAAGCATTCAAGGTGTTTAGTTGTCCCATTTTGTACATGTATGTGGTATAGATAATCCGAAGGCTTTGTATACCCGCTGATATTGAGCCACCAAGCGCAGAATTAATGCAGATATTGTGCGGAATTTTGGATGTAAATGCCTTCGAATTGCGATCACCCGGCGCTCTTGATGGTCTTCTTCTGCGAGGTTTATACATCGAGGCGACTCTGATGGCTCATGACTGTAGAGGCAACACTCACGTCACTGTGGATGACAATTTCCAATTGACTGTTTATGCGAGTGTAGCTATCAAACAGGACGAAACTATTCTTTTCAATTATACCTCGTCACTGCTGGTTAGTCAAATGTAATATAAGTATACAATGAAATATATATTTATATTATTTATACATTTTGCATATAAATATTATACAAATACATAAAAAAATGTAACAAAATTAATCTTTTGCTTTCTTTTACTATATTAATATTATTCGATGATTTAATTTAAACTATATTCAATATTATCTAACAATTTAATTAAAAGGCTAAATCTTTTTATTATATTTTTCTTGTGTCAGATCTAAAAGAGATCTCTCTCATTACAGATATATTAAATTTTTAAAAGCAATATTTTCTTATTTTATACATTATCAATGTATTTAATTAGGGTACAGCTGACAGAAAAGATTATCTTCGGGAAGGAAAGTATTTCGAATGCGAATGCTCTCTGTGTACAGACCCGTACGAATTGCAATCGCATTTGAGTAGCGTGCTATGCCCGCGTTGTAAAAAAGGATTTGTAGGCATGCAAGATACTTCCATCGTCGATCCATATGAACGAAGTCGATGGCAATGCCAGATGTGCAAGAGGACCTACGGCGGTCGTCTTATTAGAGCTACATTAAACATATGCAGAACACTCATCGACGAATGCGAGGATGTTGATATAAAAGTTCGCGATTATATAATAAATCAAAAACGTATTTAAAGCTTTACATTTTTTCATGATTGTAGCAGCCTGATATTTTTCAGAGGATAGACGGCTTGCTTAAGAGATTATCTCGATCGCTGCATACCAATCATTTTCTAATGTTATCTTTAAAACAAAAATTATTGACGGCTTGTCGAAAAGAAATAACATCTCCCAATCCTCAAAAAAAGATTGTACAAAAGATGTTGGATGCGTGTAAGGAAGTCTACAATGTTTTAGAAATAGTAGAACCGGGCATATCACGTTTAAAAGGTACATGCATTATTGTTCATTTAACCCTTCTGTTCGAATTTCCTATATTATCGTATCGCTTGAATCAATATGATAAAATGACTCTAAAAAGTAAAAAATAAAAAATTTTGACAGAATAGAGATTTTACATTAACCAGACAAATCATAAGAGCCAAAGAAAACAGTGTGTGTTTTTAACATATTAATAAAAAAATATAATACATTTTTGGATAAAATAGATCCGAACAGAACAGCAGAGTTAATTCTAATTATACTTTACATAATATTCCAATAACATAAATTAAAAATACTCTGAAAAAATAATATTTTAATATCATAACACTTTTTTTTAAGATATTAAAGATATTTTTATATGAGAAAAAGTATTTATTAATATTATAAATATCGATTTCAGGTATAATATTATACGAGATGCATTTGCCTATATTAATATTGGCAAATCAATCTTATTCCGCGCGTGAGATTTCTTCAACGCAGTTGGCCTGTCAACTGGAAGAAGCCAGGGATTTTCTAAAGAAATCTCTGACTATGCTTCTTTTGGAACCGCCAACTACGCCGGAAGGAAAATTAGCTAAGAGAGCACTGGAAGAATTACGAACGCTAAATCAGAATATAAGTGACGTTAAATCATTGCTCCTGGAAGAGCCCAAAGTGCGTACAGCGAAAGAACGTCGTAAAAAAGTTAAATGACGTTCTACCCCATTTCAACAGATTTATAAACTGTTATAGATATTGATTAATTTATAATTTTCTTTGTAAAAAGAATAATACTGAAGCAACATATTACGCATATGTATTAAATAAAAAATTTCCTCACCTTTGAATTTGGTATTTTTTCTTTATTCCCTAACAATACCTTAAAGATAAATGAGCAAATCTTGGCAATACTCTTCATGTATAAAACATCAAAATACAAGTAAAGAGGAATCATAAATTTTAAAGAATCAATAAGTATAAAACGTAACGAAAAATATAATTTAAATATTCTCATTTCACTTAAGAAAACAATTTTCTTTGAAAAAAAATTGATATTAAAATAGTTGTTGAAGCTTAATTATACCGAAACTTTATTTCAAGTATCTAGATATTTTTTTACAGTCATTATGTTAATTAATTCATAACATAATAGTTATCACATATTATTATATCGCATTACATTGTGAAGAGAAACCCTTTTATATATATAACAAAAGGATCATGTATTTGTATTCATATTTTTTCTATATAAATTTAACAAATACATTCATACAAAATTTTAATCCCACGCAGTTAATTTGAAGGAATAAGTAACATTCCGCGAAATTCTAGAATCGTGTATATAGTTCATGTTTTACATAGAAAAAAATGTGACCAAGTACAACATTAGAAGTTGTAAATTTTCCCAAGTTTTCAATTCTAATAAAAGTATTTATTTACCCGAAAAGATAAGTTCACTCACGTTTCACCTTGTGTAATGATAATCATAAAAACAAGGTACAAATTGTAGCATTATCCACTTGCTCATCCCTTCTTTGGTTCAATAATGCTACTGGACTTGCAATTGGCATCGTTCAAGCAACTGTCATACATAAACACTCTTGGAATGTCTTGCCCGTAATATATCTTGGTATTGTGTGCCAATGCCTCATACTTCTTGAGCTCTAAGAAATCCTTGGACAAAAGCAGTTTGTTCGCTTCAGCTTGCATTTTCATCTGATAAAATTCGGCATCTGAACGACTTTTTTGTCTTGCTAAATGCATCTCGTCCTCTATCCCAGCCATTTGTTGTAGGGACTCTTTCTCCATGATCTTTTGATTATACTGAATTTTTGCAACCAACGCTTCTTTCTCAGCTTCAATGATAGCCTTCTTGCGATCAGTCTCAGCATCTTTCTCCACTACTTTTTGATGTTGCGTGGATATTAACAGCTTCGTTTTCTCTGCTTCCCTGAATAATTCAAAATAAATACATTCAAAATGTGTGAAAATCAGTTAATATATAAACTAAAATAAAAAAGAAAATTGAACTCTAAAGAAAATGTGAATTAATTAGTTAAGAGTAATCGCTTACATTAATTCATAGTTCTTCCTGATTGTTTCGGGAATTTTTGGCTTTGTTACTCTTACAGCTTGTATGTTAAGACCAGGTGCCAATTCATTCAAATCCCTTTGAAGTGCAGTCTTCAGATTCTCATCAATTTGATCAAACAAATCAATGTATACTTCGTGTAGTGTATGTACAGAACAAAATTGGTTCAACTCATGATGCACCTTATTAAAAATTAAAGTGCGATCGTAATCTGCTGTGAAGTTTTTCACCATGTTGTAAACTACGCAAAAGAATGCATTTGTTAATAAATTATTAAAATATATTTATCAAATATAATTATCAAAATATACAATTGCAAAATTTTTCAAAATTAGAAGAAAGATTTGCTCCACAACTTACCACTGTTCGCATCCAATATATTTACAACTTCTATACGATCAAAGTAGATGATAACACCACCACTGGTTCCACATGGCACATTTTTCACTTCGTCAGTTTGCAGTGTTACTTGAACTGAACGATATGTAGTCAGAAATGGTATCATCATGTGAAATCCTGGACTACTCACTTGGGGCAACAATGCACCACCCTGGAAAATATTTACACAATTATTAACACGAATATAATTATGAAAAAACGATTTATTCTGTTCAAAACAACTTACTCGAAAGTATACTCCTACATGACCTTCCTCAATGCGATGAAGTGAAAAGTTAAATACTATTGTGAAGCACACAACGAAACAGATTGCTATGATTCTTTGGTCAAACATAGTTACCCGTTTATACGCTGAAAAATGTGAGGAGAAAAATGTACATGAGACTGAATACTATATAAAAATATACAAAATGTAGGGTGAATACATGGGGTGAATCACGAGTTTGAGCTGCTTAAAATAACAGTATCCCGCAAAATGATAATTACGTAATGTGCGAACATAAAACAGTAATTATATACCGCACAATTAGCAAATCCACCGATCGCTGGCACGATTCCCCGAAATTCAAAAACCCAAAAAGAGGTTATCTTTTCAATAGTTGCATTGAGCAAGTGTAATAACTCAATCTAGAATCTAAAAAACGATGTGCGTGTATTACAAAGTGATAATTAATGTGTGATTAGAATTGCGGATCACAACATGGCTCGTTAATTCATATTTATGAAATAAAGACCTCAACATTATTTAGTGCCCATAGTACATACATATGTACATAGACTCCCGATTTCTTTTTCAGGTAAGATATCGATTTAAGGTAACGTCGGAAACTGTATTAATTTTGTTTTTGTAAAGGATATGAATTAAATATTGTCGAGAGATATAATGAGCAAGACATACCGTAATATTTTTAAATATTGGATAAAACACTGTCTTCTTGACCAGGCTTTATTTGACGACGATACAAGTGATATTCCATATAAATATAATTCGTAAGGTTCGTTCGTTACGAATAGCTGATGAGAACTGCCCAGTGAGAAATGATACTTCGAATCGATATTGATTTGATATCGATTCAATCAAATTTTATCGATGCGATTTTGTTGAGTTGTTGAACATCAAATAGCGTTTTCCCAATGAAAAACGCTAAAAATCTCAAATATTTTGTGATTATTTCGATGTTGTGATATTTCGATATTTGTATTTATTGATAACAGTAGTAATACAAAATATAATGCTTCTTTCAAGATTTTTAATGTTTTTTCATGTTTTTGTTTATATAATAAGATCAGATACGTCATCATTTGATCAGCTAGCTATGTATAATCTCTTTGAGCTAAACACGTGGACGAATGACGAGACAACACGCAATTCCAAGACGTTAACGGTATGGAAAATAAAAGCAAATAAGGTTTCGCCTCTAACAATAAATATATTTACATTTTCATCTTTCCTTTATCTAACTTTTTGTATAAATTGCAAAGTGTTGAGAATTATTTTAATTATATGTAAAGATATCAAATTAATGAAATAAATAGCAACATTGCAAATAATGAATAACAATAATAGGCCTGTTTATGTCGCTTACACTTTTTAAATTGAATCTTGATTGAATGATTTACAAATCGATTAGTTCTCGATTTATCGATAAGTTTGTACTTTTCATCTTTTTCTCTCCAACGTCCAATTACTGTACTTATTTCATTTAAGTGCAGAAAGTACAATGTGGTGCAGTTGTGTCAAAAAACAGATAATACAAGATAACCAAAGATAACGAGGTTAGGTTTCTGACATTTGTGAAGTGACGTTGATTTGTGACAGTGGTACACAATTTTTAAATAATAGTATATTTATTTAATGTTGCTTTCGTAATTTCGGGAAAAATGGAAGTCAAAGTGAAGAGTGAACATTTGCTGGCCTTGAAAGGTAATACATTGTTAAGCCAAGTAAGAATTATACTGCTTTGCATTCTTTTTTTTTAGATTAGAGATTATCTACCACTTTGTAATTACTTTAATTCACTTATGACAACTCTTTATGGGAAAATGCTGTGGTGGAATAATTATATCTGTTAATTAAAATTGCAATCTGTTTTCCACAGTAATGAGATTGACACGACCTACTCTGGCAAGTCCTATGGTTGTTACATGTGATTCTACAGATTTGCCAGGCAATACATTAAACAATGAACTTAAAAACGATTGCACTACGCTGCAAGGTATGGAGGCACTTGCTATAGGTCAATTTATGGTACTGCCTCAAAGCTTTGGGTATGTCTTTTGCTCAGGGTTTTTGTTTATGTAATTGCGACAAGATGTGGTTTTGCAATATTGGAAATGATATTTATTATTTTAGAAATATATATTTAGGAGAGATATTCTCCAGTTACCTATGTGTTCATAATGGCAGTAATCAAGCGGTAAAAAATGTTATTGTGAAAGTAAGTTTAAATTATAAAATTTTTTCTAAAGATGATATCTTAATCATATCATTTTTATATTTTTTAATATTGTTGATTTCTTCATCTACATTTCATAGGCGGATTTACAAACAAGTACTCAAGTAATTCCACTCTCTAGCAATAATCTAAATAGGAAAGAATTAGCACCTGACAGTACAGTGGATGAAGTTATTCACCATGAGGTTAAGGAAATAGGTACACATATGTAAGGATATTTATAATTCCTTTATTTGAAAAAATTTTATTTTTATTAAATGGAAATTGATATCTTTCTTGTATCTTCAGATTAGTTTGTGAAGTGTCTTATCAATCAAATCAGATTGGACCTCCTCTGTCATTTAGAAAGTACTTCAAGTTTCAGGTAGTTAAACCACTGGATGTAAAGACAAAATTTTATAATGCAGAGGTAATATTTAAATATCTGGTTATAATGCTGTTATATATACAATTATAGCCTTATTATTATTCCATTAATATATTCTCATGATAATATTTTTTAAAGTCAGATGAGGTATATCTCGAAGCACAAATACAGAATCTAACAGCTGGGCCAATTTGTTTAGAAAAAGTGGCCCTTGAATCATCCCATTTATTTAGTGGTAAGTTCTTATACTCTTCTGATAACAATGTTATCCATTACATATCTATGTATAACGTTTATATATCCATTAGATAATTTCACATAGTTTAGCCAAAGATAGATAACAGATTTTTAAAAGTTTTAAACTTAAAACGCATTATATTTTAGTGACTACATTAAATACAAATGATGAGGGAAACTCTATCTACGGAAACATAAATCTATTAGATACAGGCTGTAGTAGACAGTATCTGTACTGTTTAAAGCCACAGTCAAGTTTGTTAAAAGATCCGAAAATGATGCAAAATGCTACAAATATTGGCAAACTGGATATCGTGTGGAGAAGTAATTTGGGAGAGAGAG
This sequence comes from Solenopsis fugax, assembly GCA_003595255.1. Lineage (NCBI taxonomy): Eukaryota > Metazoa > Arthropoda > Insecta > Hymenoptera > Formicidae > Solenopsis > Solenopsis fugax. The sequence goes on along the minus strand of QKQZ01055771.1, from coordinate 17,218 downwards.
GAAGATTACAAACGAGTCAGTTGCAAAGAATGGTATGTTATATTACTCCTTAACGAATAAGATTATGTATAAAATTGCATCAATGTTGTCTTAGGCACCTGAGTACGGAGATCTGAGGGTTATTATAAAGGATATTCCTTTGAAGACTTATCTTGAAGAACCAGTTAATTGCACATGCCATATAATAAATACATCGTAAGTGCAATTACAGTTTAAAAGTAAATAGAAAATTATACAGAAATGTGCACAGAAAATATGAATAAGTTTTCTTTTGCTTTTTCTTGTACAGAGAAAGAAGTATGGAATTATTATTGAGCTTAGAGTCGAATAATACCATAGCTTGGTGTGGGATGTCTGACACAACAATTGGCACTTTGAAACCTGGGGCTTCCATGGATATATCTCTCTGCTTCCTTACACTCGATACGGGCATAATTGTGAGTAAAATTTATTTATAGGAATTAGAAATGTGTTAATGCATTCTTTACTAAATATCATTCTTTTGCAGACCATCTCCGGCTTAAAACTTATAGACACATTTTTAAAAAGAGTCTACGACTACGATGACTTAACACAAATTTTTGTCAATCAATTGGATTAAAAAATGTGTATAATAGTGATGCTTTTATCAACTACATGGCATTTATTTATAAAAATTACAGCGATATATTCTTACATAAAAATGAATGTATGAGAATATATGTTAGAGTTATTCTAAAATGAGAATGCTTATAAATATTCAGCCAACGTTGACATTCTTTCAGTTTCGCTAACTGCCCCTACCGCACATGCGAGTAACGTTTGTATGTCTCGCGGCTCGTTACCACCGAAAACATATCCATTAGCCTTATCCACCGCATTCTTTACTTGTAGCAATAATGCTTTGTTGGTAATGTCCAATGGTATGAAACTAACAAGGCTATAGTCTTCGATTATTGATACTAGTGCAGTATTAAGTTTTTTGTACCTATAGAATATTACATTTGTTTAAAAGCTTTCTGTGCATTTCAGCTTTTAATGATATATTTTTATTTAACTATATTTAACTTACTTGGCAGTAAAGGGATTTTCATCCAGTTGTTCCAATAGATACTTTAAATCCAGTACTTCGGTGTAAAAATCTATATTGAACGCTAGGCGATCGCTGAACTTTTCCATTTCGTCAAACTTTGTCATAATATTTATATGAGGCAAACCTATTTGTAACATCACTGTTGTGCAAAGAATTAGAGAAGACAGGTATTTTCCTATAAATTATAATGATTACATTGAGTAGAGAAACTAATGATATAATTATTTATTTAAATTGAACGAATACAGTAATATCTACCAGGATCACTACAGTGATGCGAATCCACAAGGTGCACACTGCATAATCTCACTAAATTCTGGTTTAATTTTTCCGCTATCTGACTCACCGATTTATGATGTGTGTATAACTCAACCTATCACATTAACGACATATTATTGGACACTGTCAAATATAAAATAGAAAAGAATAATTTAAGAAAGAAAAACGACTCACTTGACCGGGACAGTCAAAGATAAGGTAGTGATCCTTCAAATTTAAAATTTTTGTAATAAGCCATTTGATGTTGGTTTCTAAGAATTCCATGCAATAAACTAAAGCTCCATTTGGTCCAAGTTTAAGGTGCGTCATGACTTCTTCATGTTTAATCAATTCAGATATATCTACTGCTGGAGTATATTCCATGTTTTCGTTTGCAGGATCTAAAATGTAACGATTGCTTGCTTTGATTAAGAAAGGAAACAATTAAAATAACATTTACATACCAATATTAATAACTGCCACTTTTCTCCCAATGGATTCCAAAAATTTGGACATTGCATTGCAATAAGTTGTTTTCCCACTACCAGGTGGACCGATAACAAGTTGACCAAAGATTAAACTCATGGTGATTCAATTGATTGTTATATTACCATAGTTTTATTTGATTCACAGCAGTGACAATGGATTTCAAAGTTTCTAAATTATAATCTTTTAGTGCTATGGACAGTAGTAATGGTTTCTCAATGTTAATTTGTTGCGCTATGTATCTGGCAGCTACATGAACGTCATTATTGTCACTGCCAAAGACTGTCCTGGTAATTTTAATTAGATAACACTCAGTAACCAAATCATAATTATTATAATCATATAATTATGGTAATTATGATCATTATTCTAATCTACATTATTAGTACAACTGTGACTGTTGTAATTGCATTGTTTCTTACTTTATTGTGAATACATCGCTATTGTAACCGTTCACAGCAGATTCACGATTTATTGTCAACAATGTACCAAGCTTCTTAAAGTGGGTTACGATTAGCAGAGTTCGATTGCTGTAAAAATAAAAACAGCATGGTAGGTAAAATCGTCTTCTAAAAAGAGACATTATAAAGAGCCATTAAGAGTTACAAAGTTCAGGAGATTTACTCAAAAGTACGATAATAGATGTATGTACTATGGAGCTTGAAAAGCCACCTTTAACCTCGCCATCCGGCAAAACAGCAAAAAAAAGATATATATATATATATATAGATCATTGTCCAGTACCTGTAGGATTTTAAAACGATATCAGTATGATGGCCATTTGTAACGATACCACAGGCACGTTCACTCATATTTCTTTCGCATTACCGAACTCCAGTCTTCCAAAGATCTGCTATAACCTAACACAATTTGATGACTAACATGTGTACGTAAAGCTTGATTCACACCAATATATGTATATATGTACAAAGCTTGATTCACATCGATTCTTTCAGTCGCGATGAAGTGGATTTCCTCTGCTTCATTTCCTAACTATAATTGCTTACGTTTAAAGAGATCATAAAACTCTTGTTATCCATCTATATAAAATATTCCTCTATTTAAAATACAAACATAAGATTGATAAAAATTTTTAAAAATTATATATAATTTCATTTATATATTTTTTAAATTAAAAGCTATATAGGAGAAATAAATGAAGATAATCGTCTCACTTCTTATCGCGCTCAGCTTTGTTTATTCAAAAATCGTAAAGCTTACGAAAAGACAAGTTATGTATATACAACTTTCGTATGCATAAAATTATTATATGTAATGCGGATATTTGTACGGTTGAGCAATAACTATAATAGTTCAAAAGTTAATAACTTTCAATTTAAATTTAAATGATTTAATTTTCAACTAGTTATTTTTAAAACACAAACTTTGATTTATTAACTTTTGTTTCCTAAGTTAAAAATTTATATACATAAAAAAAAAGTATAAAAAAATACATTCCTATATGAAAAAAAACAATATTTCATTGTTATTTCATACAAACTTAATTTACAAATAAAATATTAAATTTATTTGACAATCCATTATAATTATTTTGAATAATTTAATTTTAAAAAATAACAAATTTCTAATTTAATATTTTCCAAAATTAATTTTTAATTTAATCTTAAATGTAATTTTTAAATTAGTTTTTTTGTTCATGTAATTTTTAATTATGCCATTTTATCCAAACTATCGTTTGAGACTATTCAGAACCTGATCGGTTCAGCCGTTATTACTGTAGAATAATCTCGCATGCTTGGAAGTCGTTGACTCGGGTAAAAGAGGATCGGTCTGCGACTCGCGACCGCGCCTCTTGATATAACTGAATTTTAATAAACCATTAACTTGATTTAGTTAAAAAATATATTAATTTATCTAATACTGGATACATGACACTGCGAGTGCCACAGAGATCCGCTAGGAAGAAATAATCTGGGATTTAAAAACAGCCTGACTTCAAGTAGAGATTTTATTGAAATATAAGGAATCTGTACCAGACAGAACTAAAATTACCGTTGAATTTGGTACTACCGGGGTTCACGTTATCGTATATGCCTGCGTAGTCACTGCGTTATCGTTTCATGTCTTTTTTTTTTTTTAAATCTCTCCCTTTTCTCTTTTCTTCCCTTTATCGTATAAGTAGTCTGAATATATTTATAAGTACAGAAACAATATCGAAGGTACGCGCACAGTCTATCTTGAAGTTCTAAAGCTAAGAAAAGGATTCCTCTCTCTTTCTCTATAGACCTATTAGTTGCAATTTTACGTTCACAACTAAAGGGTTAGGGGGGAGGGGGTTTCCGCTTCTCTTTATTTATGTACAATTGATAATTCAAAGATTTATATAAGCCATCATTCTTACGTGCTCCGCCCGCTATGGCGAAACATACAGGTTTCGTCCAGCTATGTACAATTTTTCTTTTTACAGGAACGCTTTTCATATGTATATACACAAGTGTTTTACATTACACAACAATTGAAATATGTACCGCAATCTTTTCTGTATTGATAATCGCAACGAATGTGTCAATTTAATCTTACACAAATGGCCCCGTTTAAAAAAAGAACAAACATGTACACACAGATCTATTTTTTTTATCGTCTACTTTCCAAGAAAAAAAGTTAGAATTGTTTTTGAAAATTTCTCTAAAATCTTTTTGAATCTCAGTATCCCGCATACGGTTGCGTTAGGATACAGGGATACGTCTGATGCGGTAATCCTGTTAGACAGGAAGTAACGTCGCACCGAATGCCGAACACGTTCTTAAACAAGACACACCGCACATGTACAGCCTAATTACAAACTACATTAAGGATGTAGAGAAACCTAAAAATTCTCAATTACAATAAATAAGCAACATATATATTTAAATTTAACACGTATATATGCATATTAAATACATATTAAATCTTATTATGCATTTAATATATATTTAACCCTTGGTTTTCTTTAACATAACGTTGTCCACAGTGGGATCCCTATCTGTCGTCTTCCGCTCTATCAAACAACCGCATTGCGCTTCAATGATGCTGTACGTGTCTAACATATGCGGGAATGACAAGAAACCCCGAAGCAAGAACTGATACCGATGTAATTTCGCAAAATTCCTATTTTCATTGCTAAATACACGCTAAATACACGAAAATAGACTTACAAATCAAATATTTCATTCGTTCAATAAAATGAATAGAAAAGAAGTGAAACTATATAAATGATTGACTTTTGCTTAAAAGCAAAAGATATTCTCCAAAGAAAGTATTCTATTATATCAGCACAAAATCAATAAAAATTACTGTATTCTTATATCTCCTTTCACTAATCTTCAAATCTCTTGATCCTTTTCAAATTAAACTCGGTTATTGCTCAGAATTCTTTATTCTTTCTCATGTAGCTTCTATAATACGCCGCAATAGAATCTATAGAAACATATCTCTATAGAAACAAATGAGCGAGATCTAATAATCATGCGATATTATTTAATAATTGGAGAATAATATCTAAATTTAATTATTCTAAAAAATTATTCAATTTTGTTTATATATATAACATTTCCAGTCTTGCAATTATTAACATTACTAGAAAATCTCAACGAATTTAATGTTTTGTTATAACGTTCGTTTAATGGAGATATATTTAATAACGTCAAAATTTTCGAATTGTGTTTCAAAAAAGACAGAAGACAGTTATTTAGAATTTCTATAAGGAATATATTCCTCTGTTTCTGTTACGTTTTAAAAGTGCTAAAATGACATTAACAAGATTTGCTAGAGATTTATTAATATTTTCACAAATCAATAAAATCCTCATTTATGTAATCATGAAACAGTGTTAAATTCTACTGCGTAACAGAAGCATTTGCCATGGGAAAGAATGTATCAATAACGCACTGTAAATGATGTTGAGAAAGTGAGGAAAATTCATATCACTGTGACTATGAAACAGTGCGCACAAAATGCACTGTACAGCATCGCTAAAACGAGGTAACAGTATATTGAGTAGCATATGTAAGTGAGAATATGATCAGATTTAGATTGTTGTACTGATTTCAATGATCGAGACGCGTCTTTGTCGTCAAAGCGCCTATTTGGTGGTATTTCATGAATCTACAAATAAAATAGATTCACTAAGAGATATGCAATGATCACGCGGAACTGTTAATCGATATATACGGGACGTTTTACACTAAATAAGAATACTTAATTATACACGAAATAAGAATAGCACAAAATCGAAGCATTCGACGGTACGGAAATGCATCTGTCGTCTAACGGGTATCGTGAGTTAATTGAATTGAACTCGAGAAACACGTCATCACTCATAATCAAATACTGTGCGCAACTGTATTTTCTTCTGAATCAAACATGATATTTTGTAATCGTTTAAAATTCTTGGATCATACGCTTTCTTATGTACATTCGAAATTTAATTTACACATTTTTCTTTCGCGATACTCTATTTCCCACAGCACATAGCAAAAGTTCATCGATGAATGGGGTACAACATCGTTGAAAACTATCTTTTTTTTCTTTTCAAAATAACTCGGAACGTCTCCCCCCAATTGCTGCCGTGAAGCAGTGTTTCGATATTCTAAAAACGAATTAGAAAAATACTTTTTTTCTAGGTACATCTCATATATATATATAATATAATATCCCGTAGTGTAAAAACAAAAGTTAAAGATTTTACTTTACAGCATTCTCTTAGCGTCCTAAGACAAGCAAATAATAAAATCAACTAGAAAATGTAGTATCCTCTAATGTTTTCCAGATCTTCAGCGTGTGATTAAAACCTACCAAGCTTTTTAAAATATGTTGTGACTGCAGGTATGATGTATACTTGATAATAAACTTATCATACCGACATTGTCTAATTACAATCAATTTACACAGAATCGCGGCTTGACACTCAATTTTCAGTTTGAAAAAAATTCGCGGATTCTCATATCGTAAACTCTGATCATGGAATCTTGATTTCAAAATCTGTTTGATATTCTTGGAACTCTAATCAATGGTCTTTTAAAAGACCATTAGTACATAGTACAGAGCTTTGCGCGATGCTTGACCATTTTCGCGCTTTTTATCGCGGTACTATATAACATCTTCATCAATCATTAGAAGTTTAACTTGCCTGGTATCATGATTACATCCTCGCCTTAACATCCGCGACGAATGAAAATAATTTATATTTACATATTGTGATTCAATACAACTTAGAGCGGATATCCCCGATACAGGATCATCAAGAACAATGAATATTGTTCTTGAAGCTCAAAGAGTTTCTTTAGGATCCCTCTCTCGAAAGAAGCCCTTTTCAGTCTTGCATTCCCTGATGGTAACTGTTTTCAGATTAACGGTAACGTCTGTGATAAACACTTGATCCGCTACGGGGTTCCTCGCGTGCCAATAATCCGTGCCGGGATTCGTGAGTGGATTGATCTCTGACTTCGGAATCTCAGTCTGCTTGACGCTCAAACTATTGTTATTATTGTTGATGTTACTATTGTTGTTGTTGTTGTTGTTGTTATTGTTATTATTGGTAGGGCTGTGGTGTCCATTCACGACAGTGGGTAACCTATTGTTATTGGTGTAAGAGTCTGTGGGACTGGGTGATTTATAACCATTCGCTTTCTCAGTAGCGACTGCACCGTTCGATTTGTCCTGCTTCTGTTCCGACAACTGTTTCTTCTTCGTCGCGACTTGCTCCAAAGGCGTATCTATTTGAGGAGATAGCGGTGCCGGCGGTGCACGCGGAAGAGAGGGCGGTGGACCATGAGGTACATCAGCCTCGGGACGCTTCTTGTCTTGTACTGCCGGCGCCGGCGTCGTCGGCATTGCCGGCAGAGGTTCCTCCGGTGTCGACTTCACGCTGGAGGATGACGGCCTCCTTTGATTTTGACCATTAGCCTTGTGACTCTGTAACATAAAGTTGCTTTTATGTACCAACGAGGAAGACGCAACGCTGAGATGCTATTACTAAGATTGATTTTTTAACTATTTCTCTTTATCACGTTTATCCTTCTGTAATTTAAATAGATTGCAATTTGTGTATGTAAGTTATATGAATTTTAATATCTGCAATGTTTAATTCTTTAGTGTAACATAAGTGACAATCGAATTTATGTATTTTTAATTTTTAATAAATATCTAAACAAATTTTTCAATCCATATCATTTGATTTTAGCGTTTAACGTGATGATAATGATTTATTACAATTATTGAAACTTACGTGATAAGATGGATTTGTGGGGTTGTTCTTCAAAGGCAATAACCGAGGAACTTTGCTCGGAGGCGGGCTACCACCGCCACTGCTAGGACTGCTCGTAATTGTCACACCTATCTTGCCAGATCGACTAAGGACCTCCGCTTTCCTTTTCATACGTTCTTTTCTAGGCAATAGAGGGATATCCATACTGCTGTTTGAACTGTCAGAATCGACGCTGAACGTCGATGCTAATTCTGGCGGTGTCGGAGACTCATGACCATCTAAGGAACTTGGGAGTGTATCCTCGTCAGGGACTACTGAATTTAAACGAGACGCCGAAGTGCTGCCCGTCGTCGATTCATCCTGACTATCTTCGCCTACCCTTTCGTCTCCGCCAGGCTCCTCATCGACAACAAGATTAGACAGTTGTTCCTGAAAATACAGATTGTCATCAATTAAATTGTGTGCAAGGAACAAGTTGTCTCCAATCCAACTTTATGATCCTGTTAACTCTCGCGTTTAAGTTACGACTGTTTTACAAAATGAAGAAAGATTTTATGAGCAGCTATACTGAGCGAAGAACACCATAAAGTTCGCTGAGATACTAAGCTATTAAAGTGATTCAGTGTAATGCGGAAGTGATAAATGGTCTCTTGAATTATCTTCGTAATCCAAAAACAGGGTAGCAGCGTACACTGTATATACATATAACTATGTTATAACGAAAAATATTAAATACCATTTAAGAATAAAATATATTCCAAGTTTGAGAAACCTGTGACAAATAAATATTTTTTTTTATTATAGAAAAATAACGTACTTCGCGGTAATTTGTAATTTATATCTAACAAATGTATTTGTCAATAATTAATGCTCAATCGAATATAACGAATAAAGTGGTCTACACAAACATCATAAACTACACATATAAAAAAAATAAAGAAAATTTGCAACTTTTATTTAACCATAGCTAAACTTTAGTGCGATTTACTAAAGTCGATATCCCGCGATTTATTTCAAAATAGATAAATATTTATGCAAAGCAATTACATTGCTTGTTCTTACGTTGTATCGAGTATCCCTTCGCCTTGGCCTTCTGGTGGACATCACTTCTCCTTTTTGACTCTCCTCGTACAGTTCGATTAATCTGATATCCAAGATATTTTCTTCCGGCTCCCATGTGTTGTATCTGAAATACAAGAGAAAATTGTACACATTCCAATCACCGAGCGTCGTTCCGTCTACTGACAGATCTCCGATTTCGTACTCACTTTTTGCTCCAGCCTTTCCATTTTACAAAGTATTCGACCTTCCCCTGAAAAAAGAAAAGGACAATTAATTCCACAGTTGTCAACGACGGTTTTCAACGTACAACGTGAGCAAATGTGTTTCGAAATTGCTGTGTTTTGAATGAATGACTGAGAGATTAAGCTCCACGATAAAAACTCATTATTTGGATATTCGGTTACGGATTCAAACCTAAATATAAGAGAATGAAGAGAATTTATTGAATTTCGTTTAATACAATTACAAACAGCAAATACAATAAACGTCACTGCGTCGAGTGACACGGGAGGAAGTGTGTACGAGTTGTTTCATTATTCTCAATTATCGCGACATCACCACGTGTGGATATCATCCGGGAGAATTTACAATTAAACTGTTATATTTTTAAAAATGTGAGGTAAAACGTGGGATATCCATAAAATATGAATAAGTATAAAATAACGATAATTGGAGAAAAAAGTATCTTCAATCACAGGAATGAGGGAGAAGTCTCTTCGAGGGGAGGATGTTTACATTTTTCTAATCCACGTATACATTTTACAAACGTCGCAAACATCTTGTTTCACGATGCGTCGATCTCCCCGTGCATTCGCGACGCGTAATCGCGCATTAATCACTTTCACATTTGTCCGTAATTAGATCTACCATTATCCCGTGCCAGCTATGCATCGACAGAATTGCGCCGTTCCACGTGTTGCGCGCCGTGCGCATGCCGGACAGATCACACGCCGATAAGATCTGCCAATCGGTAGGAGCCAGCTCGCTTATCAGCACGCGTAATTATGGGCTATCGTAGGCACGATAATTAATTCGATGCGGGAGACGCGCCGTTACGACGCGTCGATCGCCTTGTACAATCCTATGCACGTTTTGTTAATCGTCGCCCGGGTGATCGGTGAAAGCTTGATTCGTCGTCGGTCAAAGAGTTAAGCTAGACTGAAATGAACGCGCGAGATAAATGAGAGAAGTAGAATTCATTTATTTATATTCCTAGATCAATGGAATTTCTTCCTGAAAACACGAGGCAAAAGTACAAAAAGAACAAACTGCATGATAGCTGATCGTTAAAAAAGGAAAGATGAGGAAAAACTGAGATAATCTAAATCTAGTAATAAACATTGAATTTAATAATAAATGTATAGAGTATATGTAGTCATAATAGTATTATTAATTGTTATACTACTGACTATTAGTTGTTCGAGAAACTACACTGGTTTCAATTTCAAAGCAGCTGTAGATATTTTGCAGTTCGCACATCAATATTGGAATAACAATAATTAATAATGTAATAATTATAATTGTTCCACGAATAACTAATTATAATTCGTGAATATTTAGACAGAAATCTCACGCCTCGAATATGCTCTAACATACATGTAATTCATGTGTTAAAATACAAATATTTTGATTAGAAACAAAACTGGAAGAAATCAGATCAATTTAATATAATTTCAATTTTAACATTAAATTTTTCTTTACTCATCAGTTTTGAGTAGGGAATAGTTTTTTCTAAGTTTAATATTTTTTTAGGATTAAATTCTTAGGTTAAACAATCCATTTAATTAATTTCCGTGAGTCAAAAAATAAATCAATTTTAAAATTCTCCTGTCTGAATTAAGAAAAAATATAAATGTTTTAAAATAATGCCAATTAAATATTTGGTTAATATAACCAAAAATAATTTTATTTTTCTAAATATTTATTAAGTATAATCAAAATTTGGTACTATTTACTAAATATTTAAGTAAAATTATTTTTTATTACATTAACCAAACATATAATTGGCATTATTTCACTCAACATTTGGTAGCTATTATATTGTTAAATTCTTTTTTCAGTGTACATTGTTGGAAATGGACATAAATTTGCTTATCTGAATTGTTCGGTATGTTCAAGCCTAATTATTCAGGCGTTCTATGATCCCGAGATCTTTTTGTCAAGGCTTTTTACTTGTATTTTATTAAGCTTTTCAGAAAATCCTGCTTACGAAATTAATGGAACGGCACCATACGACTGCATAGTTTCGTGCAAGTAGTTACATAGAGATTTTTCCGTAGAGGAATCACTCATAAAATTGGCTTCAATTTCGCATTTACATCGTGTGTTACCGTTGTGAATAATCGACGATTGTACAATTCCGATTTATTCGTGTGTTATTTACAGTTTATTACCATTTATTCTACAGAATATTTTGCAAATAGCGTTTGTAAATTCGTGTGAGACTAAAATGAATTAGTGTTCGTTAAGATACTTAGGTGTGAACTCAACCAGCCGTGATTTGGCCTCTCCTAATCCGATTCGGACCGCTAGAAATGCATTCGCTAACAGTATTTATTCGTACCGAGGAGGATCAGAAATGTTTATAATATTTATGCATTATTTCAACAATAAACGTCTAAATATCGCGCATTGACATTCGCGTTGGCTCTTACTGGCTCTACTTTATTTCTATTTGTGTTTTAATTTTTTTCTTATTTTTTATAATCGTAATTATTTATCTACAAAGAAAAATGTTAACTTTTTGATAGTTCATAAAATGTCATAAAAAAACTTGATACGAGAAAACTAAAAACCAATAAGCGATGAGATAAAAAACGTATTTAAAAATATGCACATTAAATTGAAATAATAGAACAAAATTTTTTTATTAGGACCATTATTTTGAAAAATATAGTTTTGAGAAAAACATCTATATTAAATTTATAAATTTTTCAAATATATTTCTAGTATAAATCTATCATTCATAGTTCTTGTATGAAAAAAGAATTTCAAAAAATGCAAAAAGAATTTTATTTTTTTAAACTTATACAGTGAAGTTTTTAATTGAAATTCGACGAATCGGAACAAAGTTATTTGACTGATCGAATTCTAATTTTCAATTCGTAATCCTCAATTTTCAGCGCATCCAGCACAGATGATCCTGTCAGTTGATGTTCTCGCGTTTCCAAAAAACCGATAAAAATGTAGGAAAAAGAGAGGAAGCGAGAGATCTCGCTTGGGCTGGAAAACGCGAATGGAAACGATGAATTTTCGAAACCGTCTCGTGGCTTGAAGCACGGTCGATAGCACGGCCGGCCACGTCCGTGGGCAGCTCGCCCATTGGCGGTGGGCCAATGACAGAAACGGCACGCCGCTGCCCCATCGCGATGCACAGGCGTGACAGTTGGAAAACAATGACACGCGCGATACGTCGCGAAACGCGGCGCGAATGAAGCCCTACAAATGAAGCCTAACGGACGACGTGATCGACGTGATAACGCGGGAGCAGGTTGTCGTCCCCTTCGTGGGACGCCGTTACCTGATATTGTTACGTGTCGATAGTGTAACAATCGTGTCATCGATTCGTGGGAGAAAATTCGCTTTATGATGCTTTACACGCGAATCACCTCGGACAGTTCGATTTTCATGATTTTTCAAACTAGAATCGGCGAAACGGCCATACGATACGGAACACATGAACAAGCGGCGCGGGACAACTTTAAGGCTGGTATTCATAGTCGATTCTTATTTCAAGATTGTCTTAAGTAATGATTTAAGATGCTAATACAGCTTTCTGATTGGTTGATTACATCTTAAGAAGACTTGATTATGAATACCAGCCTAAATGCACCGGAAGAAAGGAGATATCGCGAATAAGACTCGAATAAAAAAAAAATAGGATCTTTTCTCAAAGTGCACCAACGGCCTTCACTTAAATTTATCCAAATCCTCCTTTCTTATATTTGGTGCCCAATCATTTTTACATCTCCATTCATTTAACATCACCCTAACTCCACTCCTATTCACTCCTCTCCAACGATTAAGATTTTAGGGATACATCTCGACTCCTCATGGTCATTTGACCAACATGTAATTATAAAGTGCAAGGCCGCATATGCGCGTCTTCATATGTTACATCCCCTCTACGCAATGGTCTTTCACAGCCACAAAAACTTGTCTCACAAATGCTTATTCTCTCCTTGTTTGTTTATGCGGACACCGTATACGTTCCGTATACATTCTAAATTTGAATAAGTGAACATGTAATCGAATCCAGGATGTCCAAAATGCTTTTCTTCACTTCGTTTATGGTTTAAAAAAATTTGATCACCTGACCCTTTGTTTCAGGATTCCGGTTGGCTAAACATTCAACAACGTTTCATCCTTCATATGTGTTGTCTTGTTTACAATGTTTTGCGTTCCGAATCACCATCATACCTCCGTGATTGTCTACATTTTAATTATAAATTTCATTCTTCTTCGTCACATACTACACATTTTCAATCGTCCTTGTCTTATCCTCGTCATCGCACCATTAAATTTCAGACTGCTTTTGCTGCAGTTAAATATTTTACTATTTACCCAACGATATACGCTCCTAGGTATATTAATGGGCTCACGTCCGAAGAGGTTCCTAGCATTGTGGTCGATGATACTCTTGTTCAGTATTGTAAATCTGTTGTGTGTCTGAGCCTTTGTATTTCCAATACTCTTTCATGGAACGATCATATTATTGGAATGTCCTCTAAGATGCACTCGGCTCTCTCAGTTGAAGCTGTTCAAGCAGCTGATACTTCAGTTTCTTAGGATCAAGTTGGTATCGACGCTTGTCCAGCCGATTTTGGATTATTGCTGCTGCGTCTTAACAAATGCGACAGTGAAGCAGGATCTCCTATACAGAGTGCTCAATGCTTGCATCAGGTACATTTTTGAAATCAGACGAGATGCGCATATTACGGAGTTCTATGATAGGCTGCAATGGTTCAAGATACACACAAGGCGTATGTATTTCATTGGTTGTCTAACTTATAATATTCTGCGATCAAAATCTCTTAGAGTACTTTACAATAAATTTAGATTTAAGAGCGATATCTCCACGCGAACGACGAGAACTCATGACGACGTCTTGGCTCTCCCAATATGTCGTACGGACTTCCATAAACGATCGTTGTACTGCAATATCGTTCTAGAATACCGTTCCCGCAGATATTCGTGGAGCAACACCATTAGCGAATTTTAAACGTAAACTGTTCGAATACTTAATGAATCGCAACCGTTGATTGTTGTACTTCCTGTATATCATTACTCTCGAATATCCCTGTACGTAATTATGTTGCTTAAATCTCATGTCTCCTGTGCTATGCTTTGCCACACATCTTGGTTTATTTTGCTACTTTATTTAGTCTCATGTTATATGCTCTATAGTTTATTCTTTATCTTTATATTCTTTTCTCATTTTGTTAAGTTCTTTTTTTTCTTATTTTCTATATCAACTGTATATTCATTATTATTGCGATCCTAATATGCTACGTATATACTTTGTCAATTTGCATGTATTCTTGGTTTTAGCGCTTGATAGGCTAACTACCTAGATAATGATTTATCTAGGCCCAATAAATAATGATTTTTCTCTCTATTCTACATCGATTTCTGCTTTCAGGATCATTGCTTCTTCTACATTGTTTCACATTTTTAATTATAAATGTTTTATATCTTCGAATTGTATTAAATACTTACCTATTTTCTTTTTGTTTTTATTGTATTATTTTATTAAGGTCTAGGCTAATAGAAAACACCTTTGCTCATTTTTTTCAAGTGCCGTCTTGCGATACGTAACATTTTCCTTTGCACATAATAATAAATTATTTTGTAAACGTGTACCTCAATAAAAAATATAATAATTTCGAAGGTCACGTCATTTGAGCCACGATTGATTCAAATAATTTCATTCGAACACGTGCGAAAATAAAGTTTCGTCATTTCAATCCAACTTGGCAGGTTTACAATATGAATGAAAGAAGCTTAATTATTTGAAGAACATGGAGATTCCAAACATGGCTTGCCGATATATAATTGTGTAACGATTCAAACGCTCGAAGAATCAATGCGGAAGACAGGCATATCGTCACGTCCGCGAAGAACCGCAAAGGATTTAAGACGATTCTGCTGCATTGTTTCACGGTATTGTTTTGCGACTTATTATAATTCGCAACGTTACGCCCGGCAGATTCGTCTTCCTCACGACTTCCGGATGGAGTGAAAAACGGGGAAATTTGCGCAAGGTTTTCGCGGAGAGTTTTACGTTCGTAGCGCACATTTCATAGAGGCACGCCACCGGTTGCTACCAGCTGATCGCCATGCCATACGGAGGCCTTTCTCCTATCCGTCAGCGAGCCCAACGTTGTCCGCCTCCGGGAAACTCCCGTTAACCAGAAATTGTATAGTCGGTGTCAGAATGCGTGGCTGGGATACCTTCTTTTCCTACTAGTAGCTCTCTCAATCTGCTTCTAACTAGGGACCAACGTGACAAAGACGCGACCGAGTGTACTCTTGTACACTTACCGAGCTAAGATTGCGACGTTAACGTTACGATGAAGCGATTGCAACGAATGAAAGTTTCTTCCTACATCGTACTTGATCATATGATTATTCGCGTCACCTTTGGCAGATGCGAGCGACTGTTTATTAAATGTAATCGATTTAGGAAGCAGTGCCTGTTTACGTCTTCGAGCGTGAGATGTACGATGAAAATAATTAATAAGAAAAGAATAACAATCGGAGTCGCTCAGAGCTCTCGTCGTGCGCTAGAAACGAGTCCTTTCCTTTCTGAGGAAAGTTTTATTTCTTTTGTACTCCTCTCTCCCACCCTTTTCTCGCAACCTTCATTTTAAGTTTGAAATAACGGATGGGACTTTCGAAAGAGATACGCCGTTATTATTCTTGCCGTCAGCAACGTGTCGTAACGTAACGGGGGGCGGGGAGGGAAGGACGGAGGGGATGCGGAATCGTGATTTCGTGTGTGTTAACGAGAGCGAATCGATAATCTCGCCGATGGTAAAACTACCGGTGGATCGCGGCGACGATCGATGTCCGAGCGGTGCTCCTGTGCGATTCGACGAGTACGCGATGCGAGCGGCATTGTGTACCAGGTAACGGGGGGGAGAGAGAGAGAGCCCGGTACCTGTCGACGCATAATGTCCAATATTACGGAGCCGTAAGCATCGTGGAAGAAACGGCAGCCGCGCGAAGCCGGCTGTCAGCGAGAGAAAAAGAGAAAGAAAAAAAAAAAGAGGGAGATAAGAGGTGCGAGATAGATGGAGAAGGAGAAAGAGGAGAAGGGAGAGATAGAGGGGCGGTGACGGCGCGCGGACGGATTCCGCCTGGTGACGCCATCTGGTGGCGGCTGCAAGCGATACCAACCCGCTTTTCCCTCTTTTTCGTAATCCGCTCTGCGGCATAGACTCTGTCCCCCAGCTCCATGGTGCGACGATGAAGAGTAGCGAGCTTTAATCCTGGTATCCTAGACGATCTCCGTTCGGTTTGTGGCTGCGTATCTCGCGCGGTAACTCGCGAAATACCATATGTAGATTGGCGCGACACACCGGCGGTGGGCGAATCGATCACAGATATGCGCACATGTACGTGCACAAGGACGCGCGCGCGGGTTATAACTGTATGTGCGCACGTGCGCCGTGGAGTTGCGTCGCACGAGACGACAACGCGACAACGACGATCGTCCGCTCCGATCGATCGCAGCAAACTCAAGCGAGGCGCGGACTCCGGCACGCGCTACGTGCGCCCGAGATGTGTGAGACACGTGTGCGATTACCACGTGGCACGATCGTAACTGCAATGGGTGGTGGTCTTCAGGGTGGTCGAGTCAGTTTGTTCGCGAGTCCGCGCCACGCATCGTTGGACACGCGCGTTGTCAATCGCGACGCGTTGTCAGCGTCGTCGTCTGCTCGGACAACGCGACGGCGTCGTTGCTCAGCATCGCTCGACGACGGCTGCCGCCTTTCGGTCGTGCGGTAAATCGTTCGTTTCACAGACGACAGGGTGCTATTTCAGCGGCGTGACGGAGTAAGCGGAGGAACGGGAGACGACGATGGGCGCGATGTTTTTCGAAAAGCCAGTAGTAGTGGCGGCGGCGACCA
>QKQZ01055769.1:0-21307 GCA_003595255.1 Solenopsis fugax | reverse complement strand
TATATATATATATATATGAAGATCTGATAAAATCACGATTATCACGCACAAAAAGCATTATATCGTTTGCTACCATATATTTATCGTACGCGTTGCAAGCAATTACACGACGTTGATTTTCGTGAAATCGTGACAGTAGCGATGTGGTAATTATATCTCCAACTTTTGTTCTCTTGAAGGCGACGCGTGTTCGGAGGCGATAGGCTTGTCGAAGGGCGACCAGAAGGAGGACGAGCACGATCGTTTGGAAGAGCCAGTCGCCCCGGCGAGTGTAGAGATGGGTTGCTGCGGTTGTGCGGACGAGCCCTCGTCCAAAGTAGAACCCACGGTAAACGCTTTTCCTATACGTTAAAAAAAAAAAAGGATCCGCATATTTATGAATATTTTGCATGCTCGTTAAAAATAGTAATAACGTTATGCATCCACTGTGAAGCGTAAAACGTGTACGTTTTTCAAACACGCAACTCAAATTAAATTGTTCTTATACATTAACTCATGATTAGCCTTATTCATTAAATTAATTGACCTAGTTTTTTTCTGTGATAAAAAATTAATTTGCGGCCGCATCTTGACTAGTGCGCTTCCAATTTCTTTATTCTAAGCTCGTTCTTGAATTTTTTATTTGTAAATGGTATCCCTTTGATAGCTATGTGTGCTTGCTCGTTTCAACAGTTTCAGATTTACATTGTACAATTTTTTCCTTTTAGACACCCGATAGTCAAGGCCCGCCGTCGAACGTTTCAACGCAGATATTTGTAAAGAATCGATCATGCACCGATTTTTGCGCCCTGATCCTGATACTTGTCCTCGCGGGCGGTTTCGTAAGTGATGTTGCTTTTTCATCCGCGTCATAACGCCGCGCGTTCGCTAAACGTTATTCTGTAATTCGCGTGTATAGATCTTCATGATGACGAATGTGGTGAAGAAGGGTGACATTTACCGCGTGATATATGGATTTGACGATTGCGGAAATGTCTGCGGCCGTGTCACCCCGTACGAAAACGACCGGCTATTCCAGTGCAAGGGCGCCGACTACACCAAAAAACCGTGAGTGCACTTTGAAACATTTGTATTAATTGAAAATAAATAAATTCCTCACGATTCGATCGTAATTCACATATTAGAGCTGAGGTTTATGTAAAAAATCATATGATTTATTTCCTGAAAAAATAACACAAATTAACAAATTTATTAGAAAATTGATGAAATAATAATCAGAACTCATACTGTAATAATCTGTTTTAAAAAAATACACGCAGTCTAAGATCAGCAAAAAGTCTAAAATATCTAAAAATAAAGTGTAACAATAAGGTCGATACATTGATTTGATAGTTTGTTACGCCATCCTGAGAAAGGTCTTGAAAATTGATCGTTGCCTTCATTGATAACTTATATTTTGTGTCTATTAGGTATCTCGAGATTGGTTTCGAAACGAAGGGTGTGAAGACACGTACATGCGTGGCGAACTGCACAGTGGAGAAGAACCCGTTAGTAAAATTAAGATTCATATCTTGTAGCGTGCATTTCTAATTACACGTTTCATGTTAATCTAAATGATTATCGGAATCGCAATTTCGCAGCAAATTTTATGCAACAAACTTGATTATTTTTTCTTTCGATCGTTTTCTCTATATGTCAATTTCCGTCTTTCTCTCTCTGTCTCGCAGAGATATGGTATTATTCCTGAATCGCTGTATACACAAAAAGGTGACAGAAACTCTCAGTTCCATAATAAGGGCTCTTCGTTTGGACAGCTTTTACAACGTAAGTGATTCTGAGAATATTTTTTGAGTTTATCTCTTTCGCAAAAATAGCTAATTTTTTACTGTGCCAAAATCCGATCTTGAGTTTTAAAAAAATATGCAAAATGTGTATTTTTATTTTTTTTGTTGATGTCTATATTTTTAGATCATACTTCCGATTACGTTAATAAAAAACATTTTATTATATATTTTTATATTACGTGTGCTATTTATATTTCTACATCTATAAAATTGATACTATACACTGACTTGTGTATCATTATTTACGTTTGGATCATACAAGCATCCATATGTATTTAATTTATTTAATTTTAGATTTTGATCTATTCATAGAGTCGCATCATCCATTTATTGTTTAATTTTATTTTTCAGAAATCTCATGTTGACATATTGCTCTATTTTTCTTCTTTTCGTAGCAGAAATTTAATCTTCTTTCACATTATCGACTGAAAAATAAGAGAAAATATATCCATTCTAGGAGGAAAAGTCTTATATCAATCACTAAGCCAAGCAACCATTCGTTTTATTTTAAAAACGGTTCGGAAGTAGTCCATTTTAATTTGAACGCTTTATAACGGCCGGGTAACATGTTACATTTTAAATTAAACTTTAAATCAAATTATCTTCAATTTCTTTTTTAAAATGTATTTATTCTTATACGGCATTTTGTCATGATGCCCTCGCTAAAATTTTAATAGAATAAGATATTATAAATAGATCAGTTTTAGCTCAATTAATTCAAACCAATTAAACATTTGCAAATTTGCAAATTATATATAGCATGCATGATTTCTCCTTAATTAGTCCAAATAAGTAATTAATAAATAATCGATAATGTATCGTTATTTCAGGATGCAGTTACTGATTTGGGACTTGCATGGCACGAATTGATTTACCTTTTGCTTATAGCTTTAGGTAGATATTCCAAAAAGCATACAGCATATATTATTTTAGAATATCATTTACAGCTTCCAATTCCTCTCTCTTTTATGCATTTTTAATTTCTCTTTTATATCTATTTATAAAATTTCAAGTATTTTATTAAATTTGTTAATATTTTTACGTAATATAACCATTATTGCACAATGCAAAAAAAGTTTCAGATAATACTTTTTTCATGTTAGCAATATACCCTTATCATCGAGATAATTTCTTGCGTTTTAAATTTCGATTTTAAATTCTTATATCACCTATCTCTCTCTCTCTCTCTCTTTCTGAGGCAAAACAGGAACTTTGAGTGATTGATTGCAACCGACGATTTTTCAGCACTTTCTCTCGCTATTTTGGTGGCCTTCCGCTATATGGTACAATATGTCATTTATATCGTATTAATCGGCGCAGTTTTGGCTTGCATCGGCGGTACAACGTATCTCTGGTAAACGAAATTATCTCAATTTATGAAAATTAAAACAATATAGCAAAAATCATGTTTTAAATCTTCCAATCTAAAAATTTTCTTTTATGTAAGATATCAGATAGATAATTTATTTTTATGCGAATGAAATATCTATTATTTATTTAAATCTAGCGAAGCAATTTAAACCTTCTGTATAGGCTGGCATGGTATCGCGAGAAGAAGAGCTTGGAAAGGGGCGAAATTTACCCGGAGGATTCTAGCGTGGAGCCCTACTTTATCTACGCTATTATTATGTCGGTCGTCGCTGTAAGGAAAATCGCTATACCCGGCGCGCTACGTTAGCTCAAACTTTGCGAAAATATACGTATACATATGGTATATATACATATATATGCCGCAGGTTATCGTACTCCTGGTGATTCTGGTGATGAGGAAGAGAATCGAGCTAGTCATGCAGCTTTTCCGGGAGGCGGGTAAAGCCGTGTACTCGATGCCGGCATTACTGTTTCAGCCGATTTATGTGAGCATATCCCGTTTCAATTATATGAATCCGCTTCACTTCGTACTGAATTGGTCTCGTGAACGCTGAAATGCTCTGTTTTCAGACGTATCTATTGATCGGTGCCACGGTAGTAGCGTGGATCTATTGTATGTTGTGGATTGAGAGCGCCGGTGACATTTACATGAATAGAAAAAATCACATTCGTTTCAAGAAGGATGGATTACTCATTGTACGTAAGCATATTTCTTGTCGAATGATAAAGACTATATTTCTTAGAATAAATATATACAAGATGTTTCAGATATAGATGGCTAAACTTTAAGAGCATATTCATTGTAAGGATAAAAGAAAAATAAATAAACGTGAGTCCGAAAATGTTTTCTTTCTAAGCTAATAAATATGTTTTATTTACAACAGACTAAGATATTTCATTAAAGAAATTGTTGGAAATGATTTCCGCATAAATGCATGCTTTATGTCGACGTCTCAGAGCTGGAGACGTTCATAAATTACCAGAGTATTTCGTGTTTTGTCATAATACGATTTCACAATAATTCTACAAGAGTATTATAAACGAGAGTCTTAAAATGTCATAAATAAATATCGAAAAGGTTTAAACCAGAAGAACGACCACGACTACAGACCATGCAATTGGTTCTCATTCTCATAATTTCATCGATCGATATAATTATTATTAAGAAATTTTTCCGTAGACAAAATATGTTTGTAGCTTGGAAAGGAAGCGTTTCTAAACCCTTATTTATATAATAGAATAGTGTTCTTAAATACTATCTATTTCAGATACATCCTGTATATTTACATTTGCAATTATTATAAATTGAATCTTATACCTAATAAGGATTTTTGTGAGTTTTATATATTTTTCCTTTATTTTTGAATATATAAAATTGACAAAAATTTTTACTAGAGATATAAGATATGCTTAATATCGAATACCGAAAATGTTAATACTTATTTATTTTTAATTATACACGTATCGATTATTTATTTAAATTTAAGCTATATTTCTTTCTTTATATCTTTTTCATAATAAATGAAATTAATTTAGGCAACGAGGTGGTACACTCTGTTTTTATTCTTCGTGGCGTGTGAATTCTATTTGGGTTGCCAACACATGGTCGTCGCTTGCGCTGTTGCTCGTTGGTTCTTTACAAGGTAAGATCTTTAGTAGATATCAAAAATTAAATGGAAGAGCAAATAACGCAGCAAAAAGTTGATCATTGTTGTTGTAGTTATGTATATGAAGAGAAAAATAATGTATTTTTTGGTCATAATAATAGTGCTTAAAATATCAACTGAAGATTTTTCACAAAGTTTTATTATTAAATTTCTTATTAATAGTCTTCTATTTGTATAAACGATATCCGGTGTAGATAATACTTTTATATGGTAGTGCATAAATTTTATACAGAGAATGATACATTGTATTTTAACAGGGACAAAAGTCGTCTTTCCTTACCAGTGGTAAAAGGCTTCGGATATCTTATGAGATATCACATGGGTACCGTGGCTTTTGGGGCTTTGATAATAGGCATTGTTCGAGTGATCAGAGCCATGATATCTTTCGTCCAGAAACATCTGAAGGGCTATGATAACGCTTTCGTAAAAGGAATATTATGGTGTTGTCAATGCTGTCTCTGGTGTTTCGAATGTGCTCTAAAATTCCTTACTAGGAATGCTTACATCGAAACAGGTAACTGCTTATTCAATGACATAATTAAAATTTTGAATCCTCCATTAATATCACAGAAATCTCTAATTTTTTCTAATAATGTGATATATATCACAAGAAAAATTAAAGTTTTTTTCGTTTGGTAATGTAGATACTAAAAAGCAATATTTTTTCAGCCATATACGGATGCAACTTTTGCACAGGCGGAAAGAAAGCATTCCAAGTTTTATCCAACAACATCTTGCGAGTAGCGGCGATTAACAGCGTTGGTGATTTCGTTCTATTTCTGGGTAAAGTCCTTGTCGTCACTCTTACGGTCGTTTCAGGAATTTATTTGATGCAGGTACAGGTAAATTAATTGTACTGTATGTCTATATTTCAAGGGCTTTACTAAGCACTTTAGTTTTATCCCTTTGTAGAAAAAGGAAGGACTTAATCATCCTTGGATACCAATTACTCTCGCGGGGATATTCGCATTTTTGGTCGCGCATTGCTTCATATCTATCTACGAGGTGAGTAGCATGCAAAACAAGAAATCTAGATTATATACGTTATTAAATAAATAATATATTCTCTGAAAATAATAATTTTTCGCAGATGATCATTGACACGATATTTATATGCTTTTGCGAGGACTGCGAGAAGAATGATGGCGAAAGCCGGCCTTATTTCATGAGCCGTGGTTTGATGGTTCGTATTAGCTGTTATAAGTGCATCAATATTATCATTTTTTAACCATTATAGAGCCATTTGTGAAAAAAAATTTTTTATTCAGGAATTCATGGAGAACAGCAAGAAAGCTCTGAGACAATTGGAACAAGCCACATAACAAACGTTAGGAATCAAATTTTTGTTTGAAAGAATGTGTTGTGGATTATTTCGAAAATTCAATGTTTGGTCAGTGTAAGCGGCGTAAAAATTCTCGTGAGAGGATATTGAAAATTCTTTTAATGTACGAATCTGAGAGATAATCGCGAAATTGCAAAAGGGACAGAAATAGCTTCTTTCGTATACGCCTAAACCATCTTCTCTTAGCATGCATCATGATTATCGAAGTCGTTCCACATCAGCGAAGCATGCTGCTAATGCGCACAATCGGTTGTTCCGATCAATTCAACGGACTGACTACGAATGATTACGAGGAATGTTGCGAATCATTCTATTTTCGAAGTTCCTATTTCTAAAAAAATATTTTTTATATGACAGAATAGCTTTTTTACATAAACATAAACAAAATAGATGCGATACTCGCACAACTGTTGCGAATACGCTGATTTGGCAGCCTGATCTTACGACATGTCTTCGTATAGTCACAAGTGATTAGTGAACAAATTAACTTATAAGATATCTAAGGGCCTATTAAGTATCACATAACTTGGTGAAAATTACAAAAGTGAAGCAAATTCACCAAGTATTGACTAATAAAATTATTATTCTAATAAATTCACTCGCTTTTATAATTTTCAAGTTCTGTGATCCGTAATCGAATCCCTATTCTATGTTTTTAGAATATAAGTTTACATATAAAGTTATAGCGTTATGAATGTTATATACTCGTTCTCTATCGCTGTAAATATCTTTTTCTTTTTTTTTTATAAACAAGTGCCTACGATAAATAATTTTTCATTTTGATACAAGTGCCGTGTAAGATATAATTAGACAGTGCTAATGATGTAGTCATTGCTATTTAGAAAGAAGAATGTATAAGATCAATATTATATTATATGTTATTAACGAATAAAACCTACAATTACATAAAAGTTTATGACATAAATTTAATTATTGACGTGTTACTTACATCTTATTCTTATAAAATGGAAAAGATACTGAAAAAAGGAGGATATAATAGGCGAAGTACGAAAATCTCATAGGACAGGTGTTAACTTTATCATTTCAATTTATTTCATCTGGGCACACAGTGCATGAACGCTCATGCTTGGCGGTTTACAGATCTCATGGTATGCCGGTTTAGCAAAGTGGTGTGTTGTTAACACTGAGCTGGCAGTAAATCGGGGTGACGAGTCGGACACTACGGGGAATAACAAGGGGGAGGGGGGAAGGGAAACTTTGGTCTGTTCAGGCCGGATAGACGTTTAGGACGAGTGAAAAGAGTAGACCGTTTAGACAATTCTCTCTCGTACTCTTGCGGTGCAGCGCGTTTCAAAACATTGGCGTTACTCGCTAAAACGGGGGAGGATGGGCGACTAACACGAGCAGCGCAACAGCAATGAAGCCGGCAGATTCGCAACGGAATCACATGCGTTCGATGTGGTACGTCAACTTGCACGTAAGTTTCGCGATATACATATATAATACATATGTGCGTTTATATCGCATCTCAGGAAATCCAATTCGACGGATCGACATTCCATATTTTAGCACGAAAATATCTCATTCTCTCTCTTTTACTTATCGATAGTTCTCCTAGGATAAATCGGTTTTCCCAGGATATAGGAAAATGCCAAAGATATGTACATGGAAGAGAGACACTTTGCTCTATTTGCAACTCCAGAATATACATTGTTCAAGTTACGCGAGAGACGCCTTCGTTTTGTTACATACATAAATATAGGACCGAGACAAGCCATACGTGACCTAGGGGCGTTTGCGAGGAAATCCTTCTTGAGCTTCGCGCTAGACACAATTCTCTCGACGTCGATTACAGCAATAATAATCTTCGCCCGATTGTTCGTAGCGGAGAGACTCTTGTACCCTAAAGTCCTATCGTTCCCGAGATATTACTCTCATTACACCGAAATAACGTTAATGCCCATGTGTACACCGCGATTGTTAGCTCCGATTTTCGAAAGTAGCTCCCGAGTTGCTGAATATGTTACAATAATGGGTGAAAAAGATAAAATCGAGTCGGATCCTTAAAATCAACGACTACACCGACACAAGGTACTTGGCTTTGTACGACTTTGTATTGCACTTTGTAGCTAGTGCAAACTTAGGTCTGTGAATTATTTATTTATTTTTGGTCTCGTTAGGTCATCATCATCGTGCGACGCGCAGGTAGCTGGTAGTCAAGATATCATTGAAGTCATTGCGGAATTCTCAGTCTTTATCAAAGAAGTTACAATCGACACATCTTGCAGATAGCCGCAAACGTAAAGACGGAAGAGCAAACGAGGGCTTGATGAGCGGCGACGAATCGACAGTTGCCTTATGCTAACATCATCCTGCAATCATTTTCGAACTTACATTTTCATTCTAATTAAATAACATCATATGTGACATACATGCACAAAACGGGAGAGTTGAAAAACGAACTTATGAAAAATTATCTCGATACTTGTCGAGCGTCCAGCACTCAATCGTCGAGATTCGCAAATTGATACACAAATGTGAATTTGTAGAAAAAAAATGGTTTCGCTTAAGTATCTCAAAATTTAGCTAGATACAGATTTGAAAATAATTATGATGGTGAGTACAAAACGCAATGAATAATGCTGCAAAAAGTTTTGACATTCTAGTAATTAATTTAAGCGTTCTACACAATTGTTTTGATGGTCTAAGAAAATCATTATCAGATCTCTATCCAGCTAAATTTTTAAATACTTTAGCAAAGTCGTTTTTTTTTTCATGCGCGTGAGAAAAATGATTCAATGTATTGCAAAGAAGCGTTTATAGAGTGTTTACTTAAATTTTATAAAAGAATTTCCTGAAAATTTTCGGACTTTCCAGAAATTTTATTTAAAATTCCAGGTAAATTTAGAGAATTTTTTAATGCAATTTTGAAATAAATTTATTATTACAAAATTTAATGTTCCTTAATCATACAATCATCAGAAAGAAAAGTTACCCTTAAGTTTTGCATATTAAATTTGAAAAAGTGCTAAAGAAGTAATATGAACTAAGTATCGGCAATACGGATCTAATTCATCAAAAGTACAGAAATCGAAAAGTTAAACAAACAATACTAATTTAGAACGATGTATTGTTGTCGATTTGTTAAAAACTCGCGAGTTGTAAGAATATATGTGGACGTGCCACATTTATTCTTATCGATTTTTTACATTATCAAGAAAAAACGATCAAAAAAATAATTTTGTCAGAAAAAAAATATAATTTATATTTAAAGGTATAAAATTCCCAAAATTTTCTTAAATATTAATAAAATTTTATAAAAATCTATAATTTTCATTTTAAAAAATTTCCTTAAAATTTCAGATTTTCCTGATTTTTTTCCAGTAGTAAACACCCTAAAGGTTTACATCGATACAAGGAAAAAATGAAATCTTATGAGTTTCCGCTGCATTAATGAGAAACACTTCTTTTCTTATGATTACAATGCATACTTTTAAATAGCGAATAGCACCCGCAATGATGACGATGATAGAGAGACGATGACGATATTCGTCTAGATGATTGTTAAAGGGGCACATACATCTAAATGTTAACTTTGCGAATTTTTGTAGAAAAATGGAAAAAAATATATAAGTTGTATTTAATCCATTGTAAAAAATTTTACTTTTTTTTATTTAACATTTAAATTTTATTAAAAAGTAATATAAATTGGCGTTGCTATTCAAATTATATTTTTGCGTGACAATATCTTGAAGATGGTTCGACAGATTGACTTATAATTTTACACAATTTCTAGATATTAAAAACCAATGCTTGACATTTTTTACGATATTCAATTTTTTGTCGCAGCCAAAAAATAAATAAAAATTTATAGTAAGAAACTGCTATACTAACTTTGACCAACTGTCATTTTATTCAAACATGATTTCGAAAAATGAAAACGTCAAGCACAAGATTTATGTTTTAACTTTACAAAGGCTTATGTCATTTTGCTTTCTGATGAGTTCTGTAGAAGCAGCAACCGTACGCTATGTTTAAACGTGGTGTTTAAAAAATATAATTTAGGAAAACTTGAATAGCTATTTTATATTATTTTTTATTTTATTAAAATTTAAATGTCAAATAGAGAAAATAATGAAATAAACACGATTTCTCTATCTCTTTCCATTTTTCATTTCTCCATAAAAAATTCGTAAAGTTAGGTATCGTTTTGACCCGTCTAGATATACGTGTATATGTCCTCTTAATAAGGTGGCGCGAACGAATGATCGAAGAACCGTCGCGACGTGCTTAACCGGCAAGCACGTTCAACAGATCTTGCATCTACTGTCCGCTGCCGATTATTTAGATCTACAAGAATGAATCAATAGATGACGATTGCTATTATCGCCTTACCCTTAAGCTTCTAACATCTGTGCGCAGTTTACGTACAGAGTATTTACGTACTCGATGGGCTTTACGTCGCGCATTGCTTGCTTAAGAACACTTCTACTCCCGCACCGGGTTTAACGTATACAAATACCGTGGGGCGAGTTTCTCTCCTTTAATCATTTAATTCCTTTCATTTAGACGCAACTCAAGCTACCGTTGTAGAACACTCGCATTTCCATCCGATGTTAATTTGCGTTTTAATATATATACATATAGTCAACCGCCATTTGGAAATTATCTGTTCTTCGTCTTAATAAGTTAGGAAGCTTTGTAAAGGCAATGGCGTATCGTTTAGGAGAAGAGAGAAGGAGAGACGATCGCGTTAAAGAAAAAGAAGAAATCGAAAGGAAAATAGGGACGAGGAAGACTTTTCGCATTGCACGACTTCGCATCGATCGACACCGTAAGTTTCAATCGTTACGTGGAATTTCTTTACCCGTTTACGATGCATTATGCATTACACTCGTGCTAGCTTTTTGCGTAGTAAATGTTTAGAGAGAAGAGATGGAAAGCAGCGATAATGATAATGGCAATGATAGTGATGATAATGATGATAGCATGGAGATGATAATGATCTCTTTCGCAATAATAATAGCGACTGTAATAGTAATAGTAGCGATAATAGTAGTAATAGTAGCAGTAATAGAGTAATAGTGGTAATAATATCGTAATAATAATATTAATAATAATATAATAATAATCATCATAAACTCTGCAATATTTAATACATTGTTTGTTCACATGGACTAGATACAGTTCTTTCGGAACGTCCTTCTAAACATCGGTACGCTCCATCTTTCTTTCTCTTATTGTTGCCTTGATCTCTGTGCTCTACAGACCAGCGGGGATATGATGTGATCAGTCAAGTAGGTGATGGCAGACCAGAGCCACGTAATCTTTACTATTGTGATTAGCGATTACCACTCGCACGAATATCAGTTGCGAGTCCTAAACTTAACGTAACTTCGGCATCAGCGAGGAACAGATCATACCTTTCTGGAAATATTAATTATGAGGATCTTTTGCACTCTGAATTACTGAAATGATTTCTAAACAGATCTGACTTCGGTTCTGCACTCAGAAATTATTAACTATTGTTTTCCCTAAGATGTATCAAAGACGCAGCATTTACGTCATTCCGAATTGCGGTTTCTCAAAGAAAAAAAAAAAGAAAAGAAAAAATTATATATATATCAGATCTTTCAAACTATAAGAATATTTCTGTGTCGATAATAACTTACTAGAAATTATTCGTAGTATCGAAAAAAGATTGTCGCGAAAGAAGTCCTGCATGCATATGCCACCTAGCTACGTCACTGGCACCAGAACGATCTGGTGCCTTACCTACTCGCACTCGTACGTGTCTCTCATTTTGCATATTTAAGGGCGGGTCGAGTTCTCTTTCGAGCGGAAGCGATTCATCAACAAAGGCTACAACACTTGGAAGCATCTCCGAGATGAATGTGGCACACGTTGGGCATACCGGTGCAGCCCTTACCGATGTTCTCCTGCGCGAGATGCGAGAGGCCTAAATTCTGATTGATGTCGCCGTCGCTACCGCGATGCTGCTTCGTCGCGGCGTCACACCACTGACGACGTTCCCGCCACTTGTCCTCGACCAGCAGCATCGATTTAGGAGACGGCGGGCTGACGCGATCACGAGTGATGCTGCCGCACGAGCGAGCCTTATAGAGGCGTCCCTTGCCAAAGATACCCGGCAACGGTACACAGAGCTTCTTATGCACGGCGAAGTAACGACTCAACAACCGAATCTTTCTGTTCTTACACTCGTTCCGATTCATCGAACCGCGGTTCTCCTTGTCGTTACACGTTGCTTGACTCGCACACTTGTGATCACCGCGACGCTCATCACTGGCGCCACTGACCGTCTGACAATCATCCGATTGCCGATGACAGCCGTTACTCTTTCCATCGGGATTACGAGTGGATTGCTTTGAGCTTTGCGATATCAGGGATTTTCCGGCGCTGAGCGACCAGCTCTGCAACAACCTTGCCCCAAGACCTTTCGCCTTTTGTACAGTAGTGGTTGCCATTTGAGACACAGGCGGAACAACATTGTGCTGAGAAGCTGTGCTATTCTGCGATACTGATGACGACGATGAGACGTTTTGCGTGCCAATTGCAGTCGAATTGCGCGATACGTGACAATGATTGTGACAGGACGAAGGTGCCTCGGCTTCCTGGACCTCGGTGATACGATTCAACGACTGGCTCTCACGTAATCGTGTCTCGCCGGTTCTTCTCCTACCAGCTCGATGTCTCCTGCCAAACATTACCTGGTTCTCGGTGCATCGATGCCGCCCTCCTCCGTTCGTTGTGCTCGTGTTTGTCGTGTTAGTGCCGCTGCCACTGTCGTTTCGATTGCTCTCGGTTGTCGTCGGTGTATCCGTTGTCGTGTGCTCGCCATTGCTCACCCCGCTTCCTCCTCCGCCGACTCCACCTCGCCCTCCGCCGCTTCCTCCTGGATCCTGCGAGTCGCTCGAGTCGTCATGACTGTCGCGTCTCGGAGGTAAGGGTTTGCCCGCGGACGCGCCGAGTTTGTGTGCCCTCTTTTTCCTGCTTTCGCTGTCGTCGTCACTGGCATCCGAACTCGAGCAGGAGGTCGTACGCGTCTTGTGGAACTTGCTCCTCCGTTGCTCATACGTTGTCCGTCTAACGACGCGGCATTTGGTCGTTGAATCCCCACATTCCGTAGAGTTCACTGACGCGTGCGTGTCATCTCCGTCCTCCAGGATTTCATTGAGCTGCGTCGCAGACGAGTTACCACTGGGCGACGGCATCGTCTTGTATTTGGGTGTCAACGTCACTTGATTGTCGTTAATCGGATGAAGAGGTATCGAGACTGTCGACGATTCGTGGAGCGTTTTAGTAGTGGTCGTCGTCGTTGTCATCGTCGCAGGTACATCGGATGGTTTTGAGGAAATCACTGACGAAGACTCCGTGAGCGGCACGCTAAACCGATGATGTTGAGCACCCATTCTCCATTTGTTCGCTGGTATTGGTCCGGCCGATTTTAAACATTCCGTCACTGATTTGGGTCTGGCTTCCGTGTTAGTGGCTTTTCTAGCTGCCAATCCGGTCGATGGAGAGTTTGCGCCACTCAATCGATTCTTCAAGTTTTCCTCGCATGTCAAGGTAATCCGCGGAGTTACAGGCAGTTTCTCCAAGAGTACGTTACCCCCTTTGTCTATCCCTTTCGGCGACGACGTCTTGTTATCTTTCTCGTTTCTCGAAGGTTGCTTCAGTCTTTCTCCCCTGTGCGATGGTTCGGCGATGACGGTATCCTCTTTTTGATGCGGATGCCGTTGACTCGGCACGGGCTTCGTGCTGGTGTGCTTCTCCGGAAGCTGCGCTAATCGCTCCTGCAGAATATGCGAGAGCTTTCCCTCGGATCGGGAACCACGACGGTTAAAGGAATTTAGCGCCGAATTACTGCCGTGCTCATCTCGGCCAGAGCACGAGGACACGTCGTCTTCATCTTCTTCCTCTTGAACAATACTGCATTTGCGCGTACGCACGTTCTGTAACGAGAACAGTCATCTTTGTTTCCCGCGCGAGGAACGCTAACCGACAAACATTTTATGTGTTTGCCTTAACATTCAGTCACATATTAGTCGATGTTTTTTTAGACGATGAGCATGCGATACGTACCTGCGGTACGTCACCAGGTGTCCGTGGCACGGTTAATAGCGACTGGTTCTTAGTACTCAGGGAGTTGTCCGCGCGTAGATTTGTTGTCAGATCATCCTGTCGGCTGCATAAAATTAACAGCATGCACATCGTGGTATATTAATGATTTCATTTAAGTTGGTATGCGGCATAAATATTTAGATTTAGCATATCTTTGTAAGTGAGTCACATCCGGCAGCAACACTAATGGGTGATTCAGTACTTAAAACATACCTTGAGGAAACATCCAGAGCTTCTGGTCGACTTTTCTGTTCTTGTTCTCGATCATGGCGCAATTTCATCTCGGCCAGCAAGAAATACGTCGCGGTGATGTGATTGTATTCGTTCTTGTCGAGCGCACTGTAAGAAAACCAACGTTGAGAAGCGCCAGTAAAACATAGCGCCGAAGACGCATGCTTAAAATATACTAACACGCAAAAAGGCACGATCAAAATGGTCAAATCTCTTCCTAATGTCTACTCACTCCAATATCTCTTCCTTGGTGGCGATGTTACCCTTAACCATTTTGGAAATTATATGATTGTGATGATCGTCGGAAACTTGTTGACGCGACACGAGTGGCAACGTCTCCATCGTGTCCAAGTCGGAACCGATCGCTAACCACGGATCCGCGGCAATCTCCTCGAGGGACGCTCTCCGTTCGGGTTCCCGCACGAGCATCCTCGCGATCAGCCGCTTGCAGTCGTCGGACACATGCGACGGAATCGAATACTTGCAGTCCATAATCATCGTTAATGTCTCGCTGTCGTTCGCCTCTTGAAATGGCGCTTGACCGCATACTAACATGTACAATATTACACCTAACGACCAAACATCTACAACAAATTGAAGTAACAAACTTAGTTTATCGAAACGAGTATAATTTCACTTTCATTATCGTATTTTAAATCGTACTTTTTAATAAGATTCCTTTCCTCGAATTTTAAGTCTATTGCGCCTTTCGCAAAACTTTCGACGAAGGACATAACTTTAATGTTAATTCTGTATAATTACAATTTAGAGGTCGTTAAATAGATAACAAAGTCTTAATAACTTAGGTCATCTTTATTCTTAATTACATTAATTAATAAGCTTACCTACTGCGGGGGCATCATAACTATCGCCCAGAAGTATCTCTGGAGCAGAGTATGCTAACGAGCCGCACGAAGTCTCGAGCTTCTGACCAGGACAAAATCTATTACTAAACCCAAAGTCCGTAAGCTTCACAGTACCAAGCTTCTCGAAGAACACAACATTCTCGGGTTTTAAATCTCTGTGCACTACGTGTAAACGATGACAGTACGATATGGCCCGAACTATCTGCCGAAAGTAAGTCCTGGCCACCTGAGACGAAAATTCAAACATTATGATCCACATAACGCGCTTATGAGGTGCAAATTGTCCTATAATTTTAAAAGTTTAATCAACACATGATTGGTAAAAAAGTGACATATAAGAATTTCTGTTAAAATAATATTTAATTCCATTAATTTCGAATTTAATATGAGAGAAATTTTTCTGAAAAGTTTATAAATAATTTTTCTTAAAATTTATAATAAATTTGTAACAATCTACATTCAAGAAAAAAAATTCATCTTTAACAGACACATTAACTTTATATCAGAGGGCTAAACTTGTATCCTTTGTTCGCGCGGCAATTGTAAGCCGATGGCATAATAAAACGACAATAGCCGTGCAACAGTACCTCTTCGCTGAGGCCGCTATCGTGGCGCATGATGTAATCGTAGAGGTCCCCGCCATCGCCGAGCTCTAGAATTAGGTATAGCTTGGTCTGCGTGTCTATCACCTCGTACAGCCGCACCACATTGGGATGCTGCACTAGCTTCATGCACCGCACCTGCGACACGGACGATTTGCGATCAACAAGCAAACAAAAATTCGTTTTGCCTGAGCGAATTTAAATCCAGAGGTTAACGATTCTGTCCGTCATCCATTTGTATCATTATCTCGCCGACCTTAACGAGATCCACCGCAATAAGGCAGCCTATCGTGCGATGCAACTACGCGAGATGATTCGATCTCCGTTTACGAACTAGCTATCAAAATGACATTATGCGAATCAGGATGTCATCACTGATTGTTGTTTCCATTAGGACATTAAATGGGCGGAAAGTAACTCTGATGCGATTGCACAGTCACGAACCGTACAAGATGGAAACAAACAAGTTAGAATGTCTTTCTATCTGTAGCATCTAAACATGAAATCGAAAATCAAAACGTAGAAAGAACGGTTTTTCTAGTGTCTGAAAATTTAGATACAGATATGAAAATAATTTTGTTGAACCGTCATAATAATTATGTAGGACATTCAAATTGTTTGCTAATTGAGAGAATAATTTTTTAAATAAAGAAGAAAAAATAAATACATTTTCTTAAAATCGTATATTTGGATGCAAGCATTTGCTGTTTAAGTAAAAATATTTACTTTTAATTAAATAGGCATATTATCTATATAATTTTGTATTTTTATATTTTTTATATTTAAATAATGCTTTTACAAATAAGTTAATAATANATAATGCTTTTACAAATAAGTTAATAATATATTAAACTTAATTAAATTGTTTTCTTAGATTAAAAAATCTGATTATCTTGAATATAAAAATAATGTAACAATAAATATTTTTTCGAATTACAAGAAAAAATTACTTGATTAAAAATTATTTCTTCATTTTATTTCCATGAATATTTCAATTAAGAAATTTTTAATTTGACTACAAGTCAATAAGTTATTAGGACCCACCCAGTAAATAATTTTTTTGTGTTAAGTAAAGTTATTTGTTTTAAGATATTTTTTTCTCTCAGTGTAGAATATCAAAATGGTTGGCATGCTCATCATGCGTAAGTGTCCTACATAATTATTTTAATGGTCCACAATTTTTAAATTTGTATCCAGCTAAATTTTTAAATGCTTCAGTAAAACCATTTTTTCCACGTATATTTAAATAAAAAAATAAATCTGTAATTTAATTTTACATTAGAAAGATATAAAAAAAACAAAAAAGTAATATAAATTTAAATTTGTTGTAGACTTTTTATGGGCTCATACATTCCGGTCTCCTAATATTTATTTAAGTCACTCTTTGAGTAAAGTAACATTTCCTTCGTTCATTTTTTCTGGAAATGACGAGATATCAAACTGAATGAGTCGCCAAAGAACTTGAAGTAAATCGACAAATTTGGCATTTCATGAAATGACCAGTTACATTTCTCGTACCTCCTGGAAGAGATGAGCCCTCGAGACTTCGTCGAGTTTACTTTTGTCGATCACCTTCACTGCGACCTTCTCACCGGTGAAAACATGTCGTGCCAGCTTCACCACGGCAAAGTGGCCGCGGCCGAGGGTCTCCTCCAGGTCGTAAAGCCCGGCGATCTTGCCATCGTAATTGCTATATCCCACTCTTCGATTCATCTCGTGCCGCTGCAATGCACATTGAAAGTTTTTATGCAGTAATGAAAAAGACATTACTTATCTAAAATAGCTACAGGTCCCTCTACTTACGACGTTACGTTCCGAGGCTTCAGTCGTAAATCGAATTGAACGTAAGTCGAATAGCGTTTATGTTTCGTATAGATAAAACGTTTACTTAAAATAATTATTTTATTACTAAGAACGATTATAGACGTCTACTTAAAAAATAACAAAACAAAATCTTTTTGGAAGATTATAATTTTTTATATTTGCTATTGTAAAATTAATATTTAGCTCAAACACAGATTAAGAAAGTGATTAACAAACAATACTATTTTTTCTTAAAAATGTGACTCAATATATAATATTATATTTAGCTTTATAAAATTAATGTGTAATTAACATGAAAGTATTAATAAATTTAATTTGGATCATTCATTAACGAATGTTTAATCAGTTTCTAATCTACTAATTCGTTTCTAGTTAATAGCATACGGTGGTAAATCCAAAATTTCGTAAGTCGAGGTAGTCGTAAATTGAGGGATACCTGACTTTATCTACATGCACACAAATCGAACCTGACATACGTAAGAGATAGACACGAGTATTTATCTGAAGTCAAAGTTTTATCTCATTCTATGGAAGCTACACTGAAAAAAAAAGTTTAATATATGTAAGTAACTATATTTATTTCAACATCATTTCCTTGATTTAAATAAATATTAACTAGTATAAAGTAATTTATTTTTAAACTTAGGAAATATTTTTTTTAATCAAGGAAATGACGTGTTAAAATATATTTACTTGAACATAAGAATTTTTTTGTTCAATATACTTATCTTGTAATTTCTACAAATTATAGTTCGTCGTGACATAGAATTGCATACATTTTGAAAAATTATCGTGCTCTATAATTAAGGTAAACAGTTCAAAATTGATTACATTATCTGAACGCTTTATTCATACATTTATGAGTACTACAGCTTCTAAATGTGTTTCAGTCCTTTTTTAAAACGCTCTGAGTGCTATGCTCGCAGACGCATGATAATATTGAATGGACGAGTTCGAAATATCGAATTCTGATCGATCGTTCAGAAACGTTCAACGACAGTCGCATAAGTACGGCGGGTCGGTCCATTCCGCGCGAGAAAGAGGTCACTATTATTTTTAGCGCTTAGTAGAAGCAATAATTAATCGCTTCGCCATCGGGGGACGTGCGATCGGCAGCGGTGAAAAAAAGAAAGTGTACACTCGGTGGAATGACAAGAGGTACTATCGCTTTGGAAAAATACGTATAGTGTGGAAAGCTCTAATGGACCGAGCGCAATGCACGTACGTTTGACGCTAAATATAGTTATCCGATTCAAACTTTTGCTCGTAAGTGAACGAAGTTACGTCGCGCCCATGTACTACAACACAGAGTGCATAGAAATCGTGCATAATCCTCGGGGAATTGATTTTTTTTTTTCCTCGATGAATATCGGATTAGAAACTCGAGTAATTGGAGCGCGAGAATCTGTTGTCTGTCGATCGCATCGAGGCGCGACTCGGCAGAATCGCTTACGATCATTCACTTTCCGAAGGATCGATGATCTTATTTAAAAGAAGAAAAAAGAAACGGTAAACGCGAGGCTTCGCTTCGCTCGTCCGACTCACTCTCGATTGTCTAACGCGAAGGTAGCGCTAATGCGAACACGGGGTGAGCAGTACACGATCAAATTTAGCGCTGGATTGGAATAGGAGCCAATGTTGCTGTCGAGGGAACGCATTGTCTTTGGCGGAACGTAATTGCGAAACGCGTCGCTATGGTGCACCGCGTCGAGACACGACGCGTCGAGGCTGCCTTTTGCCGGCGCAATATCTCGCATTCCGTCCTCCCTCTTCTGCATTGCTACTTATTATATGATATATGCTTTCTGTTTCTTTGTTTATTTTAAATAAATATTTTAATATTTATTCAAGAAATATTAAGGAGGTGTACTACTTTGTTGAATCCGAACAAGGCCTGTTTTCACAAAGATTTTTTTAAGAAAAAAATTTGCAATTAAAATGCAACTTTTATAGAAATATTTATTAATTTTTGTAGATTACGATAGTACTTTTTATTATTGCAGACTGTCCAGTGAATGATATATAGATGATATTAAATTGGAAACTGTAGATTCTTTCAGTGGAACTCATTGATCTGAAACATAAAAACAAAAAATTGTATTTTATATGTGGTCGTGCACCAATTGAAGTAGAACTATTATTAAAAATTGACAAAATGCCAGCTTTTCAAAGGTTAAAACAAGATTAAAATCTTTAAAGTAACTTTAAAAAGCCGCTATTTTTTTCAATTTTCAATAGTGATTTTAGTTCAATCAGTGCACAAATCTGATATAAATTAAGAAAATTTTTTGTTGTATGTTTCAGGTCAATTAGTGGTTTTCAATCACTTCCGCAGAAGAAATTTACAGTTCCCAACATTATTCACTGGATCATCTGCGATAATAAAAAATATCATACTTTACATATCTACAAAAATATCAATACATAATCTACAAAAATCGATCAATCAATATTGCTACAAAAGTTACATCTTAAGAATATATATGTCACATCTCAAAGCATTACAAAAAATATAAAAATTTCAAATTGTTCTATTATTACATTTTAAGTATGTAAAATTTGGACATAATTCTTTTCTTTAAAAGTTATTTTTGTTCTTTTGTATTCTTTGTTCTTTTTTATAACATGCTGCAAAAAGTATGATTTAACTAGAAAACCGGTTGCCTAAAGTCTACCTGTGATCTCTCTTAAATCGTATCGTCTTCAAAAATATCTAATCGAATGAAAGTAATTAAAAATATAAGGAATCATTAACTAATACTTATTTTATTAATAATTTATTGAAAAGCTATCATATTCAATAATTAATAACAATAATGAAAAAATAAGGATACTGAAATAAAACTGGCTTGAATTTATTTTTGTAATTGGCGTATTTTTATTCATGTCAATTATTAATTTTATTATCTTTTATCAATCTTACATTAGTATCATTTATTACTGTAAAATTTGTAGTGGTATGAGTTAGAAAACTTGATAGAATTTATAAAAATATCGATTTAATTTTTACAATAATTGTAAATATGTATATACAATTAATGTAAAATATTCTCCAATTATTCTATATTCTAAAAATTAACATCGGATTTACCTGATTTTCTAAAATATTGATAGCATACATAAAACAAGATAAATCTTTTTTAAATTTCTATCTATAATTCTTATTTTTTGTTTACTTTTTATTTTTGTCACTAAATGTTGCTTATATTAAGTGAAAATGTAAAATATTAAAGAAGTACGCTTTAGGAGACTGGATTCAGTAACTCTCCCCGATTTAATTTCCTTTTTTCATCCATTTTCCTCGAAGGGAGATTCTTCTCAAGATAAATTAATAATAACTCTCTCTGTCTCTCATTCTTAGTATAGACGTATGAAAATACAATACGACGGCGGGTCGCGAAAAACTCGACCCACGACTTCCACCCACAGCTTCCTTTGGAATCCACAAAGGAGTTTCTCGCCTCCGTTGCCTGCCGTGCGGAACGCGGCCACGCGCGCGGTGGCGCGGTCCCCGTCC
>QKQZ01055768.1:0-10555 GCA_003595255.1 Solenopsis fugax | reverse complement strand
ATAATAAAGTTATCTAAAATATATTTATATATTACAAATACATTTAAAAAGAGAAAGTATATAAGTTAATACATAGTACTTATGTAAAATGCATAAAATATTCTTTAAGTATATTATAATTATTTTTTTTTATTAAAGCAGGATAAAATTAGAAAATCTTTGCATGAACTGCAGCCTTCAGCTGATGATAAAGAAACTTTAGTTGGTGCTGACAGGATGATCAAGTCTACTCAACAAGTAAAAGAAGCAAAATCAAAAAAGTTAGTTAATTTCTTCTTTTCATTGAGTAACATATTTTATATGTATATATATAATTTATACTTTCATGAATACTTGATAAGAATACATGGAGAAAAAATCATTTCTATAAAATCATTTAAAAAAAAATTTGTAAAAAAAGTTGAATGTTAATCCTACGTATATTTCAGAAATGTACCTGTAAAAATGAAAAAGGATATTTCTAAAAAACAAAAAAAAATGACAATCAATGACAAGGCTGTCCAAACTATACCAGAAGAAAAAATAGACATTGAAGCTGAGGATTTAATATGCACAGGTATATTTAAAATTATATTTTTCTGTTTACTTATTCTTAAAAACAGAATAAAAGATATATATAAAAGATACTAATTTTCTTCTAAAACATTTCTTCCAGATTTAGCTGGTCCTAGTGAAAATTACTGGCAAGTCCTGGCTGAAAAAAGGCGAATAGCACTTAAAAATGCTTTAGAGGAAAATAAGGAACTTATAAAACGTCTTGAAAAGTTGGAAGAAGAAAAACGTATTTACAAAGAAATGTTAGATGAGACAAAGTCACTTGTTGAAGTACTGCAGGTAATGTATTGTGTTACATTTTACATATGTTTAGCACTAATTACTATTTTATAACTGTATATTATATATTTTATTGCAGGATATGATTGAAGATGATAGGAATGATATAAATAATTCATTAGAAGACAGTGTCCTTTGATTTAAGACAGTTAATTTTTTAATATAAAGTTATGAGAAAGATATAATAAACTATCAAGTTTTTATGTAAAATTGTTGAAAGCATCTAAGCTTTCACAATAGTTTGTGATGATTGTAGTATATATCGTGCCTTCTTTTTCACAATTTTACACAAGAATCCTAAACCTTGTAGATTTTATAAGATAGATTTTCTTAGGTCTGAACTGCGTATTTTTTAAATAAAATTTTTTCAATATGTTTAATGTATATAGTTTAAAATGTAATGCTAAGATTTTATGAATGACTATAGACCAATATACACACAATATAAAGAAGGAAAGATTTCATATTTTTATCAACAGCAAACTAGTAAAAAAAGAATGATATAGAAATTTTATAAGTTTCCACTTTTAAACAATATTACAAATATTTTCAAACGATATATACGAGAGAGAGAGAGATGTACTCGATGCAGGATTACAATCTTGTATCAGGAAATATTTTGGTATGGGAACATAAATGCTTTCTGTAAATTTACATAAAAACTTGCTACTTTTCTCTGTATCATTCTTTTTTATAATTAGTTATAGTCATAAAAATCTAGATTAAAATTGTTCATTATTCAATATAAATTTTATATCGACTCATTTCTCATTAGTTCTATAGACAAGTATATTAGTAAAGAATTTGACTTAATAAGAATAAAAACATCACTACACATGAATAAAGAGATCTAATGATGATTGAACGGTTTATTAATAATTATTTATGTACATAGTGAAATATCCAAAATAAATTTCTGTCTTTTACTGTACATTAAAAAAAATAGATTCTGAATTCATTAAAATTTATTTTAGTTCATTAAAATCAGGTACATTTCACAGTAAAATTTCTCTTAGAAAAATATCTTTTCAAAAAATTAAATTATTTTTATCTACTTTTATGTAGAGATGTAAATAAATAAAAGAACACATGTATACGCCATTACTGCAAAAATATTTTTTTATATTAATTCTCGTGTTTTGTTATATGGCACATAGCATCAAATTGACATTCTTCATCGAGATCCGGATACATTGCCTTCATAATATTTAATGGACATGGCATATCTTTTGGACAACCTGGTAAATATACTGGTCGTTCCTGAAGCATGAATAAAACACTGGGCCCATAATATTCGCAACTAAAAAAAAAAACTATATTTAGATAATTATATATGAAAATATAACGCATAATTTCATAATTTTAAAAAAGAACATACTCATACAAAACGAATGCCATGTTGGATGCAAACGTGTCAATAACACTGCTTCTCCAAGCTCTTTTATCTTCCTTTTTACGTAATGCGAAAGAGTCATACACTAATGGATGTGTATCTTTGGCTAATCCAAGTAAGGCTGTTAATTTCAAAATAGTGCCAGAATGTGTAAAATAAGCTGTTGTTACTGCTTCTTCATTGGATCTAAGAAATTAAAACATTCTTTTAACATACTATGTTAACACAAATTATATTTGTAACGAAAAAATTGTCGCATTATAGTTTTTGTCATTGAAAAGTACAGTGAGAAAACAAAAACTTTATATTGGATTTATTATTACAATATGTATTTACATACCTAAAGGAATCAAACATATCTTTTACGGCAACACATGCTTGCTCATAAGTTAATGGATAGCCATATCCATCGATCCAATAGAATTCTAGATCTTCCACATATTCAAATATCTATAAAATATAAATTTAGAATTGGATGTATAATTAAATTTTTTATCTGAAAATAAAAATATTCTTTTATTTTAAATCTTACTTTGAAATCATTTAATGAGAATAGTTTACACCAGGGAGACACTACACTTTGATTTAAAGCAGTTTCGTAAGCACACATTGTATACATTAAATGAGCAGTTTCTGAAACATTCATATATATAATATAATCAACAGAAAAATATATGTAGCAATTAAATGATATTAATCTTATTAAACAATATTTTATAAATACTAACCATAATCAATATCATGACCAATACGCTTTTTAACATTATTTAACATATTTCTAACAATCTTGCTATTCAGAAATTTCGTTATTTCTTGCTTTGCATTTGGATTCTTGTCAACTTCTTGGCGCCAACGAGGACAAGCTTTGTAAAACTAGAAACATAATCATATATCTAAAGAACTAAGAAAATTAGAAGCAGAATACAGTTAAGAATTTAAAAACAAGATCTTACTCTTATCACTCGATCTTTATATACTGGCAATGGATACCAAACATTTTTGCTGTTATGCCAACCAAATAAACCAACAGCAAAGTGTCTTGCACTTTCTTCTGTACGTTGTGTGGCTGTGAATCTAAACTAAAATTCAACTGGTGATTAAGTAACATAAAATGCATATTTAATGTTAGAATATTTTGCGGTACATACTTTGTATGTCTGATTGTTAAAAGCTTCTGGCATCAGAGTTGGAAACCTTGCCTGATACCTTTCTCCGAGATCAATCATTTCATTCTCTCCTTCTACTGCCAATTTCATCGCATTTCCTGGAGCAAACGATAACTTCCATTTCCTAAACAGAGCTACGTCGTCAGCTGACATATTTATTACTCCATTCGCATAATTCTTTAATATTACATGCTGCAACTCCGGCAAGTCGTCTATCATATGAGGAATGTACTTTTTGCTGGGATATCGAGTTCCATGACGCAGAATTAACCATATCTTTTTCTCCACACAATCTGTAAATCAAATAGAGATAAATACAGTTATTAGAAGCTCGAGATGTCAAGCATTAGAGATAATTAATGGCATCGCAGTATACCTGGATATTTCAACATTGATTCATCCTGATTAGCTACGCATCTATAAGGAGTTTTCGATCCTAATCTACATTCGTAACTCTCATTACGTTTGGAAACATCGGAGGCAAAAGAAATATTTGCTATCATACAAAATATAAGGATTTCAGCAGATAATTTCCAAAGCATTCTGTAGCTTTACAGTGCCTCAACCATGTCACAGTTCACAAATATATTTAACGTATATATATATATATTTTTTTTTTTTTCTTAATTATTTGGCATAATACATTCTAATATAATAATTTTTTCTATCTATGAAAAAAGCACTTTGTCAGTAATAACTTCGTCATGTTGTACACACAATGCAGTACACACATTGCTTGAACATTCCCGAACACCGTTGCCGTGTATAAGGCAACTGCTTGACTGCGGGATGCGGGATTGGGATGGGTGCTATTTATTTCTCGTAACTTTCGTTCCCTTTTCCTCTTTAATCTCATTACATATCTATTTCACTCTATTTTCACAGGTACAGAAAGTACAGTACAATTGAACTTGTTGCAACGTTTCTCTTTTTGACTCCATTTCTAATTATATATTTATTT
The DNA here is from genome assembly GCA_003595255.1 of Solenopsis fugax. Lineage (NCBI taxonomy): Eukaryota > Metazoa > Arthropoda > Insecta > Hymenoptera > Formicidae > Solenopsis > Solenopsis fugax. Next base: position 6,201 of record QKQZ01055768.1, on the reverse strand, counting down.
CATTTTAAGTGTAGAAAATACAGTATAGTGCAGCTGGTGCAGCCAAGCTAAAAGCAGATGGCTGTTTTCGATGGCTGCTGCAACTGGCTGCAACCGCGCGCAGACGCAAAAACAGCGATTACAGGTTATGCAGGCTTTACGCTCTAAAACAAGGTATTTTACTTTGAAAAACCAACTTAATAGAATTAGAAATATATATATGCAATTATTATCAAATAATGCAGTCATTGTTTCCCAAATGGGACATAGGAGAAAGTGAGAATCGAAATTTACTCTCTGAATATCCTACATAATTTTAACAACAAAAACTACAATATTTTTAATAATTCGTTACAGATAATAAAATATATACTTCTAATGCTGGACAAATGTGAGCCGGAGTACCAATGAATTCAAATTTAATATATTAATCGTAAAATATTCTACGTAGTTCAAACATTGTTGAAAGTAAATCTTTTTGTTTATTAAATATATATGTTTGCTGTTAATTAACCATTAGGTTAAATCAACGTTAATTAGTAATTGTCTTAGTAGTTTATTATAATATATAGCTTAGTATTTAAATAAACGTGTATTAACATCTTTGTAAATTAATTTATAACTTTGATAATGCAATTAATAGATGGGAAAGAAAAGGAACATTCAACCTCCATCAATAATGCCAGGACGGATAAAAGTAGAAATAAAAGATGAAATTGGTAATGATGCATGAAAAGGAACAAATTATTACAAAATTAATATATTAAATATTATGATACCAATTATATGTTTACATAGGAGACAGTGATGTTCTTGTAGCAAGAGATCGTTTAAAGGGTGCTCTTCGAGAGTTGTTACAGCATAGTGACACTTCATCAGCTGAATCGGATGATAGTCCCATTACAGATTATAAACATCCTGTGAAAAAGATGTAAGCCTCAACATACTTTTATAATTATATATAATTGTTTATTTGATTCAAACTAATTTTTTGGTAATTGCTGTTTGGATATTTAGGACAAAATCCATTAATCCACAGCAACCACGGAAAGTCAGACGTCGTCGGCCGATACAAACTGACACCGCGTTTCATCATACATATGTGATGAAATTATTTGATCGTAGTGTTGATTTAGCTCAGTTTCAAGAAGATACGCCACTATATCCAATATGCCGTGCTTGGATGGCTAATCAACCGAGGAATCCTCATTTGGTCCCTAAGTAAGAAAGAATATTATAGTAAGCCAATAACAAATAAAAATTGACACAGGTTTCCATACAAATATTTTTGTCAAATTTTTAAAATAGATGGAATGTTTCAACTTCACAGAATCTTCAATTGTTTAAAACAAAAATTAAATAAGTCAAAAAATAATATAGATATAATTAAAGTAGATAGATATAATAAAAATCTAAATAAGGCCAACAAACGATCATAGCAAATCTTGGTTCTCAATAATATATTTCGTGTGTAATTTATATATACATATATATTTTTAATTCTTTAAAACTTTATGCAGTTACTTTTGATCTTGATTCTGGCCGAGGTAATATTTTTTGCAACATTTTCTTACAGTATTTTGGAAAGGATCATAATGGANATTATTAAATTAATTATCAATTTAATATTAATATTATTATTCTGGTTCAACTTAAGAATTGCATTTCAAAATCGAAAGTAACAGTATACAGGTTTAAAAGACTCTGCTGACCGTTTGTTGGTAAATCTAGATTTTAATTATATTACACACTTTACATGATCTTTATATATATATATATATATTATATTAATATACGTAGTATATTAATATAATAAACGTTAATATACGTAATAGTATAACAAATTCGATTAAATATAAATAAAAAAACGTTTCAAATTTATTTAATCTATCAGTAGTAATTTTTGATTTAATATTTTTTCTCTTGCACATAACTTCATATATCTATGCAAAACTAAAATATATTTACGTGTGAATAGGGTGCGTAGTCCAAGTCCAGAAATAGTTAATGAAGTTAGCATGGCAGATAATTTAATTGGTACTGATGGTGAGATAAGTGATGTCCATTTTTTGCCACTACCTTTGCCTTGTGAAGAAGCCATACCAAGAAATCGTATTCCATCCCCTATACTTGGAGAGAAAGATGACTTGAACTTAGATTATGTAAGTCAATAATTTTAATAGATGTATGATTTGAATTTAAATTAAAATAATTTATGTAATGATTCATGATTCTATAGAACCAGTTGATTCAAATCTCAGATTGATTCAGACTCTTTCATGTAACTTTGATTTATAAGTTTAGACAAAGTTGATTAAAAAGTTATTAAAATAATTCAGCTACTGTATTAAAGTTTTAAAAATAAGAAGGATGTATACAGTTTTTGTGTTAACAATTATATTATAACAGATATAAATTGTACGTAATGTTAATTACAGGAGGGACAAACTCTCAAAACGAAAGAACAATTAATGAAGGATCATAATAAACGGTGGAATGCTATACGCAAAAAGTGGCATCAGCAAGCACATAAAAATGAACAGCGTTATGCACAGAGTGCTACTATACTTAGCACTATTTTTACAAAGTTTGTGTAAAAGATTTCGATTTTATATAGTATTTTTTTTATAAATTATAATGCTTATGACTTTAATTACATTTCAGGGCACAATCGGAGTTCGAATAGCAGAAATGTGGCAGTCCAATGACTGCCGGTTCTTCTACCGCTGATAATCTTGCTTCTGGTAATTTTTATTATGTCATCAGAGAATAATTTATTTGCTATTTTTCTACATATCTTCATTGGTGAGTGAACGTATATATGCAGAAGTGATTATACTTATATATGTCTTATAAGAATGTAATTTTTTTTATTCATAATGCCCAGAAGAAAAATCTAATCATGTTTTAATGATATTCAACAAGTTATCTAATCTTACAAAAGGAAGTTGTGATGCACTTGTAACTATTTTTTCTTTTAATAAAAGTAATAAAATATAGCAAGTAACATCTTCTTTTAAGTGCGCATAAATAAATCATATTTCTCTCACAAAGATATAATAAAATAATATACAAAAATAAACTTTACTAATCTGAAATAATAAATAATATACTGTTATAATCTTTGCACTAATCTTACATCCTCAGTTTATTTTTTATGAAAAATTTGTTAGAAGGAAGGCTGGATACTTATAAATGTTTCCTGTTTATCTCTAATAGTTCATTATACGCCATTGCATTAAAATATATTATGAATTATGTTATTGTAGATATGAAAAGAGATCTTTGTAAAAATGTTTCATTTGATTTTAAAGATGATGGTTATTTTTCTATATCTTAATTGCAATTATTAATTTGTAATTATAAATTTGCTAGAAGTAGAGATTAACTGAGGAAAAAGGACCAGACGAATAATTTTTGAAGGCTTGAGAATTACATGTCGTTTATTTTAGATATTAACAGTCGTAACTTACATTATTTACTTTCAGTTAATAGGATTTACACAAACATTATTTGATTGTTTGTCGATTGTGACTGCATCTTTTTCAAAAAACTGTAATTTTCAAGACTTCATTACAAGACTGTTTACTGAGATGTCTATAGTATCGAAGAATTTCTCGTCTCATATAAAATGTAGCTAAGAAATAAATAACATAATTTAAATTATTCATTTTCTTAACTACTACTATACTATTTCCATCTTTTGACTTGCATTAACTATATATTTTAATAACAAGTGTTCATCATAAGCAACATTATTACTCCATAATGCACTTTGTAATCTATGAAATGTAGGAAATGATTTTTTTTGTACAGTCTCGTTTGTTAACGGGACTGGAAAAGTTTTCACTTTTCTGGAAGTATACTGTAATAAATTTGTTTTCATCACTATTGCACATTTTGAAAGTTTATTTGTCTGTCAAAGATAACTCCAGCACATGGCGAAACGTTTCTTCCTCTAGCAATCGCTGTTGCTCCTCTTCTATTTGTTGCTGTTCGGAAAGTTTTAATGCTAGTCTTAATTGTTCTGCAGCATCTTCGAGAGAATCGCTATCTTCGCTTTCGTTTATACCCGCTGAATTTGCAGTACCTTCCGTGGATCCAGCTGAAGTTTCTTGATATAGCACTAAACTAGCTTGAATCGCCCTATGTTAAAAATGAATTATTTAAGTGATATGACAGATATTTTTTGATAAATTTATTTTATATTGCTATCTTTTTTATTTATTTTGACAACACTTTAGAGCTTTTTACCCTAATGCTTTGTAATTTAAATATTCAGTGTTTATATTAATTTAAATATGAGTAATTTTTCTGTTGTGTGAATAATTTACCCAAAATTGAGATTTGCAATAGAATTACCTACCTATCTGAACATGAATTGTAGCACAAAAACACATGCAAAATTAATAATAACATTTCATAAATGACAAAATTAACTGAAAGCACAACATCAATAGCTTCTCTTTAATAAGTATTTAGCGTATACCTTTGAAGTTGCCTTTCTTCTTCGGTACTCATATTAGGTGTAGTTGGTCTAGATGGCTTTTGCGCTCTTAGTGCTTCCCATATATCAACCTATGTATATTTTTCGTGTTTATTGAAAATATTATGCATATATTATACGAGATTTCGATAATTATAAAATAAAATTCAAAAAAAGCATTACCTCATCGCGTTCACTGCCAGCTTCTATAAGACTTTGCTGAATAGCAAACTGTAGTAAATCGTCCTCTTCTTCAACACTGAATTGTGTCCTAACTTCTGCACCTATATTTAATCAATGTAAACATATAATTAAACAAATTATATATAATAATTGTAAAGCACATATGCACATATATAGATAAAAGTTTTACCTAATTTGGCATATCCACTAGGTATTTCGAAACAAATATCGTCAACTAAGCAAGTTATACGATTAGTTTCTTGTAAATGACCTACATGCGGTACTTCTTGATCTAAGCCAAATATATTTCCAAATGTTATTCTCGCATTGAGAATGTGGAACAATGGAATTTCTAAAAAGAAAGACTCAATTATTAGTACGTTTTGTACGCATTATGCATATACATTCGGTACTGTATCGTATATAAATTAATATCTCACCAATTTTAACAGGAAAACCAGCTGGAAGTTGCATTTGAATAAAATCTTTTAATTTTGCAAAATGCGAACTAGATATAGCCATCAAATCTACAATTGGCATAATTTGTTCTTGAAGGCTTAATGGATAATCCTCACATAACCATAAAGTTGCCTGAATGGAAAGAAATTGCCTTAATATGCAATATATAATAGTTTTTTTTCAATTCAATATCTATAATACCTTAAATTTTTGTATTTTTGTATTAACTTCTTTTGGTCTACCTATATCTCTTCCATTTAAATCGATAGCTGGGTCAAAATATTCTTCAGGAGTTATGTTAGAGGAGTTTCCTACACTATTAAATTCTTCCTAAAATACACAACTTGATTAATATGTTTTAAATGTACGATTACCGATTAATTATTTAAAAAAAGGATTACACTGGTAGCGATAGTGCTGCAACTCTCCTGCTGCTGTTCGGCAATGCCAAGGAATGACTGTAAAGGTGTCCTTGGTGCTCGAGCCCTTGCTTTATCTGCTTCAGATAAATGCTCTAATCGTGTTTTAGTTATTAATTCCACATTACTTGCGCTAAACACCTTACACTCATGACCATTTACTACTTCACTTTTGTCAGAACGCCATCCCCATAGACCTGCTTTATTGCTAAATTAATATAAACAATCAATATAAACATATTATTGAAATAAATACGAACGAAATATATAAATATATATCATTAAATATCATAATGATAGATATATGTATATAATTACCGTTCAAAACTAATTTTATCTGTATCTATATATGTTGTAACTATAGGATTAGTAAGTCGAGCTATCACACCTTCTTCAGATGGTCCCATCTGAATCAATTGTATATTATCATCTTCTATAAGTTTCATATGTTCAACATAAACTTTTCTCGTTTCATGATCTACTTCCATCATCGTTGCACCATCATCTACAAAAAATATTACGTAAATTTTATAATTATTTTAATACATTAAATTATTTCAGTAATAAATTATATTATTGTCATTATATAATAATACGATATATAATGACAATAATATATATACATATAAATATATATATATATATATACATATAAATGTCTTTTATTGTCAATTT
>QKQZ01055767.1:0-10127 GCA_003595255.1 Solenopsis fugax | reverse complement strand
TTATGCTCCACAAATGCTTTTTATTCTTATTCTTAAATCTTTACAACGCTGCTATGCAAGACCTTTTGTGCGTCTCGTCTTTCGCATTCTGTATATAAAATGCAACACGCTGTGTGATCAAGGGGATACAGAGGATCAGAGGCTCCAGAATCGCGAAGAAGCGTTAGGAAGTGAAAGGACTCGGTAAGACAAGGAAGGCGAAAGGGCGCACGGGGGTTATATCATGATATAGGACGGAATGCGAGGGTGGGGGGAGGGGGTGATGAAGAGGAGGGGCACTGGCACGTATGATTATACATCATCATGTACGATTATGGTCGCTCGCCTGTGCGAGACCGGCGCATTACGAGCTTATCGCAGGCGTGTACGATAATCGTTAAATTGAGATAGAGCATGCAGACAGGTCCATGATGACACGGTCGAATTTTGATAAATTTAAAAAGCGGCAGTTATCGTCTGCATCTCTGTTTGATACAAATTAAAGGTATCTTATTCTTGAATTTAAAATTTCTTTTAATATTGACAAAAATTATCAATATACTTTTTCCTGCATTTAAGATTTTCTACCATATAATGTACTTTATTGTGTAAAATTTGATTTACATCAAAATATGAACTTTTACAAAGATAAAAACATGTAGATGTGTACACTAAGATATGAAAATGTCTAAATCTTGCTTTAAGAACGCTTTAGAAATATATTCTTTGACAAATATGAATCTTATCTTTTTATAACTCAACTGAGAGGAAAGAATTAAATCGCTTAATTAAAAAACGTTGAAAAATTTTAATGATAATATAAAAGTCGGAAAAGAAGAAAATATGACACATGAAAAAAGATATGATGTGCAATCGAGATAAAAATCGAGTTAAAAATCGTTTCTAAGTTTGGCATTTTATGTAAAATTTTTTATCAACTTGCATTTTTCAGTTTATCAGATCATATGTGAGTTCATTTTAATTCCTAATAGAATTTCCTAATAGAGGATCTAATCGATGAAAAGGTGGAGGTGGAGATAGATAGATCGACGTTGTCTCTGCAAACGGGGAAGAATAGACCACGAAAGGGAATCCTAATTAACAGCATTGATCCCCGTTCATTTGCATGCGTAAACAGAGGGGTCGGTAGGCGCACTTAGATTCTTGGTAAATCCAAGAGTGACTCTATCGTACAGGATAACCCTTTCCAGCTTCGCCATTTTCCGTAGAATGAAGCAGAATACAGAACAGTATGATTTTCAACATTAAAACCTGCACAATAATAATGCATCGAACGACACAATTTTGCAAAGAGAAATATTAGAAATAAAAAAATGTTATATTACACTATATTATTACCAAACGGTTAAGAATGCAAAGAATTAGAGCGAGGAAGATAAGCAGGAGAGAAGAAAAAATATCTGTATCCTAATATTGATATATTAATTTAACGAAAATGTTTGAAACAAATAATTTTGCACGCACAAATTATTCCTTACGGGAGTAACAATAGAGTATCGTCAGCGATTCGATGATCTCATCTCCTCTGTCGTTATACCTTCATGTTCCGTGGAGCGTGCGCACAAACAAAGACATTATACCCTGCGCGCCGTGATTACTGTTATTAGTTCGTGGACATCCTGTTGCATCTCTCCCGATATAATTTTCACGACACTCTCGAACAACCGCCGCGGCACCGAAGTATTGTCCTATTATAATATTCCCCTGGTAAGTCCGTGTTACTGAAACTCCATAAAATCCGACGGTTATCGAGGCGCAAATTTGCTTGAACTCATTCGCGCGAAATTGTGATACGAAAGAAATAGTAATTAGTTAGAAAGGTAAGGTGTACTCGCCGAATATCACGAAGCGTTGGCCCTTGAAAATATTTAAACAGTTTGATATTTGATTAATTCATAGATGTACTCATGCTTGAATATTTTCGTGGAGTCCAGCATACTTTCTAAAAATATTCCTCAAATATTTTTTGACAGTTAATTTGAGCGGTTTTTATGTAAAAACTTTTTTCATTCAGTTACAAAGTTTGTATTTTTTATAAAATTTTAATTAACACGTCAGAGGGATAGTCGTAAACATTTTTATGTAAACCGTCATATTTTCGATACGATGTTTCCGAGCTTGAATAATTCTCCCAAAGATTTCTCTCTTTCAAATATTCGTTTAAAACTCTCGACGAACGTTTGGCGAGGTTGTCTGCAAATTACAGACGCGTTACTTTTGCGTCCGTTTAAACGGAACTAACGAAAGCCATATCTCTTGTGAAAAAACGGATTTTACGGAGTCGCCGATGGCAGGTTTATCGACGAATACGAGAGATTCCTGATCTTCGTTTTGAATTTTTTGTCGACATGCGCGCGGAAAATTTGATGGGTCGACGGCCAAAGTAACCGGGCCGAGAGAGCGCTGTGAAATCGAAGTATGGCTTCGATATCCGCGCCGATGAATCGCCCGCAATTGATATGAGCGCTTGGCCGAGAGCTTTCCTCTTTAGACATCAAGATCAAACGTTTTAACCAATCGGTAAACACGCGCGAATTTGCTTGCGCAACTGAAATAGTGATATCGTTAATTGATCGTTCGTTTCAACTCCGATAAAAACGCAATATAGTGAGAAGCGTGTAGACTATCATTTTTCCCAGAAGTTCTTTGAATCTCCTTTTACTTTATATTCCCGAGCAGAGTTAAACACATCGTGTATCACTTAATATTCATTTGATCCTAATATTCGTAATATTCGTAAAAGATTTTATTCGTCATTTAACGTGATATTATTATCGTTTTACTTACAGCATTTTATACAAATGTTAGTATCTCTATCCGGTTTCTTACGTCTATCGAGATTAGCAAAACATCACGACCATTTCGCACAGCGCAATCATTTTGGCATGCGGAATTACAATCGTGTCGTTACCGGTGCGGAATCACCGGTGAAATTAATGGCTCTACTGTACTGTCGAGGAAAGTACCTGGCCATTGTGTGACTCGTGGCTAGATGCGTTTCAATGCCAATGAAAATCATTGCCGGACGGATAATTAAAAGGTAATGAACTTTGTGGTTATGTAGATCGTCGAGAATGATGGACAGTGTTGGATTATGTCTTATTGATTGTGAATGAAATTATGGCGCATTTCGGAGATTTGTTTGTCATATGATGAGATAACGTTCCTATTATGGCCGAGAATATGATTATATTATTCTGCATTAAAATTTTCAGTGATGTCATTAATTAATAAAATGTTTTCATTCGAATTTAATAATTTGTATTAATTTTTATTTTTATAAATACAATATTAAGTGAAATTCGACCGATGAGAATGTCAAACATAATAATGAAGACTATTTTTAGTCAGAGTGAATCTTAGTGTCTATTAATAATTTTTGTGTGAATTTTACAATTTCTATTTACAATTTCTCATGCGAATTGAGCACCGCATATTCTTTACAGTGTTCGAAGATGCTCATTTAGCATCGATATTACTTGTCAAATTAATTTGTGATATTATGTATTCTAGCTTCAGTTTAAAACTGTTTTTTAAAACCGACAAATATGCGGCGCACAGAAATTGTAAAATTTACACAAATTATTATTAATCGTCAATTTACTGACTAAAAATGGCTCTCTTTACGTTTGATATTTTTATCTCATTTTTCTAACAAATAATTATTAAAAATAGAAAATTATTATTAAAAAAAGGAATGAATGTATTAATATAAAATTTTTTTGCACTAAATTTTATCGCCTTTTAATGTCTATGTGATTCTCATTTTTAATCAGCGAATAAGAATGGATTGATTATTTTTGATACTCGGGTCACGTTTTTATAGGAAGATCTGAGATGAGAATTTTTGATTAACATATGCAGTTGCCCCTTATTTTCGTTCTGAGATCCTCGAAATTCAATTGCGGCGACGCATGATCGATTTTGGTGCGTCTCGAGTCATTCAAACTTAGCATATCAAAGCTCTTATTGAGGCGAGTCGAGGGCAGCCGCCATCTCCAGATGGTCGAGTTGTCGATATCCCTCTGGAAATATTCCGGGGTAACGCGAAATTCAGAAAATACGCGTATACAATATACTCGCTTCCTTGGTCAAACGTGACGTAAACACTCACCGGCCACTGCTCGACAAATCGTTCAAATCAGAGCTCGTGCAGAACGCATCGAGTTAAAGTGGAAAGTGTAAATCATATAGATAAAATCAATGTTAAGAAATCGTCTAGATATCTCGCCGAAGAAAAGATTTTCTCTCACTGAGATTCGGTTAGTTCTGACAACAAGTAAAACAATTTACAAAATGTCAAATAAAGCGTTGAAACTGATGAAATATGTAAGATATATTTATAACAAAAATAAACATAGAGTAATAACAAATACATTTTCTAAATGTTTTTATTAATGTTAAGCTACATTGACATCGATTAATAATTTTCATTAACAGTTAACAATTTAGATTTATAAAATTGACATCAAAATTTTTTCTATTTTTCATTATACATATATTTATTTTATAATTCAATCTATAAACAAGTTTGAATTTTAGGTCAAATTAAATTAAATTAAAGTATGTTTGTGTGTATATATGCATATGTATATCCATTCTCTGTTGCGATTTTTTTTCCACTATAACTTTATTCAGTACGATTCTTTTTGTGATAGCTGTCCTTTTGGACAGAAACGGATTTGATAGCTTTCTGTGTGACCATCCGAAAACCACTTCTTGCTTCTGGAACGCTTTTTCCGGGTCATCTCCGATTACGCTCCTGCCGTGGTAACCTCGTATCTCGTTTCGAACCCATATCGCGAGATCGAGCGATCGCCAGCTCCCATTTTTCTACTTCTCCAGGTATAATGGGAGAACACAGAGCGGCGGTCTCTCTATGAGCTTGAAAATAATAGAAGCGCTTCCGCGGCTCTTTCTCTCTCTCTCTCTCTCTCTTTCTCTCGTCGAGTGTTCTTTGAGGACTTCTGACGGGTCGTGAGTGCTCGCGTTATGGTTTATGATGAATATGTCGTATCGTGTTACTCGATTAATGCTTTCTTCACCGTTCTTTCTGCTCGTCGAGAATAATTCCCTTCTTCTATTCTTCAAAATAGATCTCTCCATTTACGGTACTCTCGTGCTCCCTGCGCTTTTCTTTTATTTCTTCAGTCTTGAGACGAGTTTAAATTCTAAAGCATGAGCTCTAATTACTGTATTGTTAAATTATTTGATATGGTTGAGGAAAAACGATTGTGCGCTGCTTTTTACGCGCAATTTAACATTATTTCCGATTGATACTTGGATGGATCAAAAGAAAGAGGGCAAATAAATCAAATCGTAAAATCTAATATGATAATACAAAAACTTTACACGCATAAAATCTGTATCACAGCATTCAACTGATACTAAAAACATTAGATATTGAAAAACATTACTCGAACCGAACGTAATCGAACAAATTATATCGCTAATTTTATAAATATATACATATTTTTTTTAACCCAATTCTCGTGTATTTACGAACTAGAGTTTAACTTGCAAATGATGCAAATGATTTCCCGATCCTTACTATGACTTTTTTTTATAACAGTTAGAAACAAAGTTACAAGTAAATCGCCTTCTATCAAATACAGCTATCTCGAATCGTTCCGGGCCATAAATCGNTAAATCGGCAATCCCCTGAAATCCTCCAATTCAGTTCCAAGAAGTCAGCCTTACTTGTTCGGAGAAAAACCGGAAATGATAAGCTAAGTGTCATAACGATGGCTGCGCACAATGCGTCGTATCCCTCGAGGCGAATATAAGGAAAAGACGATGTTTTCCTTTTACGCTACACTTGGATCTGCAACTAGCTCTTTGTGCAAACGGCAGATTAAATCAATACAGCTCTTTTTACGCACTGTTCACGTAACTTCTCGAGCTACCGACGGTAAAGTAAATATAAACATAAGAAAAATGGCTGTCAGCAATGCCTTCCTTGTACAACACGTCGTGGTACACGCATGAACGAAAAGACGCTCATATAACGTAGGAAGTCATAAGTCCACCATCTTGCACCACCGTAAAAGTCCGTGCCGCTTTTATCGTAACTAGTAAAATAGCGCGTGCTCGACTCGCACAATAGTGTCGTCATCGCTGCAATAATCGCAAATAACAGTCGCATAAAATTCTTTCCTAAACATGACGCTCATATGTCGCATCCTGTCGTATATCGGATAACGACTCTCTTTTCATCGAAAAACTACCATGGATTAAACTATAAATTCTTTAATACGTGTTCTGTCAATGTTAACAATGTACCTGTACTCTAACATCGGTCAATCGCTACAACAATGACAAAATTAAAAAACAAAAGTTTTCCAGTTTGAACGTTTTGAATTATTAAAATCTTTTAATATTATTTTTAAATGAGATTTGATGAAACGATCTTATTTATTGATTATAGAGGAAATAAATTATCGTTAGCTCTTTATTCAGTGTATTGAACTCTCATCAGAATTCTCTTTTTTTTGTAGACAACTCAGAAATGATAATTTTTGAATTATGGCGTTATTGTAGCAAATAAGCGATGCATAGACTTATTTATTTATTTTTTGTATTAATCGTAAACTGTCGTATGTTTGAAAATATCATAACAATATTTCAAGATGAGATAAATGTAATTTATCATTAAAATGTTTCGCGCTAAGTTTCTAAGTAGAGCGTCTATCAAATTTCTAGCTAAACTGCTCGAGACAATTCGTTTCCGAGATCGTTTCCTTAAACATCGGGAGTCGCTACACGGCGCGCGGCGCGACGCTTCCGATTTCCGAGCTAATCAGCCGGGATTCTTAGATTCGGATACCGTATGCCGACGGCGTAGTCGGCGCTACGTGGCGAGGGAATAGTAATTTCCTAGATTTAATTAACCAATTAGCACATGTCGTCGTCGGGCTCGGCGCCGCGCTTAACCGAGTCACGTAAACAAGCAGCGCTACGTCTCGGATCTTGGGGACGATTCCAATCGCGGCAAACGATGTTACGCAATACGTCGGATCGGGAATCGAGTGGTTAACGCGAATATTTAGCCGACTGCGAACAATCGCGGCCCGAATACGCAATGTCCCGAAATCGTCGAAATGCGTATTCCAATGACGGATGCACAAAAGATACATCCTGTAAGGATATATTGTAGTAGATATAAAATATATGATAATTAATGTTTTATTATTAATCTGATTTAAATATACTAATGTTCTACATATGATTTTTATATATTTAAATGTATTAATTTCAAGATATGTCATTGTAAATTTAAATAGAACAGAAGAAAGAAATATTATTGTTAAAATAAGATATCTTCTTCTTCTTAAATTTGCCTTTGGATTTATTTTCCTTTAAGAAAAAGAGTACCATATCGTTCAATTCTTAGAATCAGGAACTTGGCCACGATCCTGATTAAAGTAATTCCTAAAATGAGATATATTATCATTTAGCAGCTTTATATCCGCATTTTATCTTTAGATATCTTTTAATATATGAAATGAATGGCAGCGATAAACATACAATATTTGATATTCAAATATCATTACACTTGTCATTATCGAATTGTTTATTTTTCTCGAGTAGCCTATTATAACGTGGAGATATTGCTCCATATAACTATTTCAAAACTATAATTTTATCTGAATTTATCGTAGAGGAGAATCGGAATTTATCATGAAGAAGAATTTAATTTCCGATTATCAATATTGCTGTTGCTGTTTCAGTGGTTAGCTTCACATTGAAATCACTACCATATGAATTTTATAATATTCATTATTTTCCGTAAGACTTTATTTTGTAATGAGAATGTTTTATACATAATCAAAACACATTTTGATCGGGAATAAATTACAACGTATATACACGACGAAGTATTAAATTTATCAAGCTTCAAATTTAAGCGTTTTAATAACATCCGAATTAAGCGATTTTAACGAACGTTACTTTCTATTTAATTTCAATAATGTATGTGATGTGTACTGATTCAGTAAATATACAAAAGCGGAAATATAAATATCGTAATTATAATTATGTAGTAGTATGTAGGAAAAGGCGAGGATTATGAGATCCGCCTATCCCTCATCCGTCTTCCATAAACAAAAACAGTAGCTTGCAACTTCGCGCGTATTACCGACTTATCGCCTCTCGCTTATCCATCTTGCTTCCATCGTCCCCGATATTCCCTCCCTGAAGATCTAATCTGTAATAATCGCGAGTTAAATTTATGCGCAGTATATCGATATACGCAGTTAAAAATACGAGATTTACATAGAACTGCGTCTGTTATACATTGCTTGGATTTGATATTTAAAATATAAGTATTTTTATCTTATTTATTTATTTATCCTATCATTATCGAAGTGTCTTGTTTTTTTAAATATATATATATATATTTTTATATTAATCGAAAACACAGCTTTTGTCAAAGTTTAACGGAAAAAGATTTTTTGATAAATAGCACGCGAGCTTGAATTCTACAGTAATTCCCGATATCCTGCGTAAAATCGGTATAAATTTTACGAAAATATTCAATCCGATATCACAGTCAATCCCTCTTTTGTAATACTAATATCACGTTTTTCATTTCCTGCAATAAAGCCGGCACTTAAAGGTCATAAATTTAATTTTCCGAATGCGTGGCACGCGCGAACATGTAGCGACATTACGTGCACGATACACGCGTGCGATTGTGATTGCGATTCAGCGAGACTATACGTCCGGGCGACTATTGGATTGCCATTATTAAGGTTTCCATCGAAACGTACCTCTTTCCGCCTGAACCATACGCGATATCGTCATAGCTTTGAGCTTAAAGATCAACGTATTTCGTTTCGTATTTGCACATGGAGAGAATTTTTCGTTATATTTTACCGCAATTCTTTACAAATTTTACTATATATGGTGACAAGTATATGGTATTGGGACAATTTGCAATCTATCCTTAATACCTAAGTATTGCGAGTAATGATAGGAATTTTTGAAATATACAAAAGACATTTTAATAAAAATTATGCAGCATTGTAAAATATTTTAAGGCAAAATTTTTACAATTTGAGACAAAATTTTCTTATCTAATGACATATAATTACATGTGATGAAATATGTATAAAACATATTTTATATTTTATTGTGTTAAAATATAAAAGGTGTATAAGTGATATTAATAAATCAGAGAAAATTACATAAAATTCTTCGAAATACAGTGTTGTCCTACAACTACCATGATTATCAGAGTAAATTTTATGAGAAAATTCTCTTTGTGCATGCAATGCTTCTAAAAAGCTCGGTAATATCTACGTTACTATCTTAAATCATAATATTGAGGCAAAAAAGTAAACAGAGAAAAGTTTCTTTGTAATTTGTATTTAAATTATAATTTCTTATTGATTCTCTATATAATAGATGATTTAATAAAAATGAAATATATCTAACTATAATATATAATTTTTAAAATTGGAAAAAAGATATATACACATACATTATATACGTTCACAGATGCAAATTGTGAATCGGCTTTACACCTCGGCTTATGAAGAGCGCGCGTGATCTCTTTTCATTTGCGCCGGTTGCATGCCGATCGAATTGTCGTCCGCGCGATTTATTAAAAGCTGGGGAAGCTGCCACTGTATTAATCCTCCATTCTCATAGTCCTCGAAATATCCGCTATTACGACCCTTTGAGGCCGCCGCGCGAGCGCTCGCAATAAATCGCGTGTTCCGCGGACGGGGCCGTGAACGAGCCGGATAAATTATTCCCCGCCGACTTTTCACTTCCGGTATTTATGAGGCTCCGCTTTCCCGCCAGTATTTGCTCGCTCGTTCTGCGCTTTCCTGTTACGTATTTTCGTGTGCCGCCTAATTAAATGTGTTTCTGTACGTTCCCTTTGAGGGCTCGGATGCAATACATTCCATCGTCGCGGAAAAGTGGAGCGGGCTTTGACGGAATCAAATTGACTGATTTGGAACGGACTACAAGTCATCGTTTATACATAGATGACAGATGTAACAATCATTTCAGAGAAATTATAAAATCGCATTATAAAATAGATTTTATCATTGTTACTTTTTTTCAACAAGAATATGAGATCTGAGAAAGCAAGATTGACCTCCTTCATATATATA
>QKQZ01055766.1:0-15086 GCA_003595255.1 Solenopsis fugax | reverse complement strand
TGTAATTTATATATATATATATATATATATATAATTAAGACTTAACGTTAATATAAAATTAATCTTATAATTATTTGTCATCGTTACAGTACAAGTATGAGAATTAAAACAGTCCCGAAGCACAGAATGCTTCAAAGCACTGTTGCGTCAGCATCAAAAAACTTCTTGGAAGAGAGTGACATGGATGATAAAAATTATGATTCTATAGATGGTCGAAATGGTTATGATACATATCAGGTAAATAATTGTATGACATTTTCTATTTTATTATGCAATGTAGAATTGATTATTAATTAATTATTAGAATTTTTCAATAATTATCAGAAAAATGTAGCTACACACAGAAAAGTATCATTCTATTGCCAAGAAAATGATATTGTTTACTCAATTTATTTTCTTTCTTTTCATAACAACTTTGAGAAGAATATTTGATGAAGAATATTTTCTTGATAATTTCTTAAAATATACTCATCACAAATTTTAGAAAAATTCATTATTGTATACTAAAAAAAAAGAATTTATACTTCTTTAAAGAATATTATAAAATCAAAATAAAACCAAACTGAATTTTTGTTTTAACATAATATTCTTGATTGAAATAACTCTAATAATAAATTTCTAGCATTACTAAGAAAATATTTTGAATGAATTTATTTATAATAAACTTATGATAGATTTGCGGATATATGAACTTATGAAGTATTGGATTTAAGTTATATCTACTTAATTGAAATATACATATTTATTGAAATATACACATTTATTGAAATATACATTTTGTGTGTACAAAGAAATTTTAAGTAAATATTATTTGTTTTAAATAAATGATAAGTGTATTTTAAGATTATTGCTACACTGAGAAAATAAAGTTCAACAAACAAGCGTTACTTGTGATGTTTTTTTTGATACTTTTTAGTTTTAAAAAATGTGTTTGTGACAATAAAATATATATTTCTGTGAAATATTTCTCATTATTTTCTTAATTGATTTATGCTAGGAATAAAATTTTATTTTGTCATATTTAAATAAAGATTCAGTTCAATGAAATAAACTTATATCCTACAAATAAATTTTGAAGTATCTCTTTCTCAGTGTAAGAAAATATTCTTTGCAAAGATAACCGTTGCTTAAAAGAAAAAAACTAAAAATTGAGTAATCGCTTTTCTTAGCAGTAGAATTTTTCTGCGCGATTGAAATACACAAGAAATTTCTTTATGTAAATCTAAAAATTTGACATGATTTTGAACAATAATTTTCTTAATTCTTCTAGTATATTAAGACAAATTTTATTTAACAGACATACGCGTCACCTTCAAAGATTCTTAGTCCAATTACAACGTTCACTAGTTTGAACAAAGAGATGACCTTACTTTCATCTGCCAGTACATCGCCGTCGATTAATGACGACAACAATAACGATGTCATAAATCTGTCAACAAAGGATACTTCCAGCCATGATAACGACATTGCGACAAGCACCTCCGCCGAGCCAGAAGACAAGCTGAAGGACTCTTTCCTCTACAAGATCATGACCGATCCAAACTTTCTTAAGAATATACAAAGGAACAAGCAGCCGAAGAAACACATGTGCCTCTTTTGCAAGCAGGAATTCGCGACGAGTGAGGAATTGACAAATCATATGGATGTAAAAAAGAACGAAAGCAACCAGATCGTCTGCTGCGCCTGCAAGAAGACATTCACCGAGAAGAGATACCTAAAGTACCATCAGAGATGTCACTCCGACAGGACCAAGTTCACCTGTGACATTTGTACCAAGAAGTACACGAGACTGGACAATTTGACGAGGCACAACGTGCTGCACGTGAACCCCTGCAAGTTCTCTTGCACGATTTGCAACAAGACGTTCACGCGTAAGGATCTGCTCAACAAGCACCGCAAGAGCCATGAGAAGTGTAATCTTTACTGCATAAAATGCGGCAAGTACTTCAGAAGTATTCTCACCCTGGAGAATCATCAAAAATTGTATTGCGAGCCACCGAACGCTTCGGCAAACATAGTCGTTTACAAGGCCAAGAGTTCAGTTCCTACCGGGAATCTAATCTGTAAAGCTGAAAATTTGGTTTCCACCGAGAATAAGGTTTACGAAACTTATGACTCAACTCTGGGTAAGAATTTAGTTTGCAAAACCGATGATGTAACTCGTAAAACTTAGAATTTGCTTTCCGATATCTGTTAAACAAAACGTATAGGAGTATACGTGATTTAGTCTTTCTCTGATTATTCAGTTCCTTATACTTTGTGATATTCAAGGCGAGTGTTATCGAGTAAAGTACGACGTATTTTACAAAAAGACATAAACTTGTAGAACATTTATTTGTAACACGAGCTTCCATTATCGTAAATTTATTAGAAATTCTTTGTTGTATAATTTATAGATTATAGGTATTCGCAGTTTTTTTCTTGATTTAGCGTGAAAACTATGTTTGAAATTGAGTGGATAAACATTTTCGAAACTGTGCGATTATTATGTATAAGTGATATGCATATATTAATGTATTGATTTAATTTGTTATTTATATATATTACTTATGTGCTATCATTACCGTGATATATCTAATTTTCTTGAAATTATCTATAATTTAGTTATTTAATTGTTACATAATCTTACGATTACCACAAATGTTACATAATCTTATTCATGTCAACTCTTTTTTCATTGTTACAATTATGACAAGAATATTAAATCCTATCCAAGTATATAAAAATATATTCGAATTTATACCGAAAAAAAATTATCTTTTCTTTAATATTTCACCTTAGTTTAATTGACAATTTAAAAATTCTGTTCTTTTTTCTCGTATGCTCAGAAAATGGAGTACTAGGAAATATATGGAATACGATGTGCCTCGCGTGTAATCGCTCATATCCAATCACGAGAATTAGAAGGGTCACTTTCTTCAGAAACTCTCTCGTCCACTCTTCCCGGCTTTGCACTTTCATACATTTTTTTCTTCATAGCTCTCTTCGCTGTTAACTCTCTTTCTCACTTGCAATTTAATGCAATTAAGTCGAGCGTTAAAATATCGTTCTTAATTCGCCGGCGGCACCCTTTGTTTTAAACGTGGTTTTAGCGCGAGCGATTTACGTTGGGGCCCTTTCCCCCTTCCTTCTCTGTTATTTTTGTTCTCTCTTCTTGATCCATTTTTCTGTCTCATTTTCCGTTTTTTGTCTTTCTCTTACTAGATATAGCATACAATTCGTTTTTCCATAAGAAATACTTTGTACGTACGTTATGGTCGCGATTTCATGCACAGTGCGTGACTTTGATAATCTGTTGTCACAAACTCTGGTTCTCCACGAAATTCTAATTATTTCTTTTTAGAATACTTCAGAAATTTCACGCGGAGATATTAGACTTGAATTAGAGAAATTCTTTACGTGTAATGTATATTTCTTCTGTAAAATTTATTTCATTTAAATACAAAGCGTTTTTATTCTGGACAGAAAAAGAAAATTTATTAGAACATGTTAAGAATGATGGCATTATGAATTTTTATTTGTTGTAGCTATTACATCGTCTATGGCAGTTCAGTTAAGAATGTATGTGTACATATTCCAAAGTATTACCAAAAATTAAAAAATTTTATAGATTTTTTTAATTATACGTTATGTCTGTGTAAAATTGAAACATATTTTTTTTATATTTTAAAATTAATTTTTTATTTACTCTTGATTCTTATGTAAAATCGTATTTTATAATATTTATTTACAAATTTGATTAGAAAGTAGCATTTCGACTTAAATCAAATTTTTTAAGTATATCAATAAATATTCATTAAATAGGTTTATTTGGATCTATTTACTTGTTATTCACCTACGACTGCAGATAAATAGAGACTGCAAATAAATCATTTTCTCTGCAAAAACAATTATAAACCAAATTTTTTATTGTTTTCTTTTTGGCAACTTGTTTCAGGGTCAAAATTCGGATATTCGCAACTAAAATTTTTTGTCGTTAGTTAGGAAAAAAAAGAATAAATCTAAGAATTAAGCTTTCAGTTTTTAAATTTTGATAATTTTTAGCTTGTATTATATAGCCAAAACATTTTTAAACATTGAGCAATTATGTTTAACTTAAATTCTCCTACACCAATTCCGATCTATTTTTCGCTCTGTACGTTACTAGTTCCGCACTCGTTCCGTATTCCCTTTGTTCCTGGCATCCTGAAGAACTTTGGGAAGGTTTTTTTTCACCGTGGCATTGAAAGAAAGCCCGACGAAGCACTCAAAGATAGAGCAATAGGAGAGTCCGCCAATTTTCAGCGCGTCTCTCTCTCTCTCTTTCTTTCTCTCTCTATCTCTATCTCTATCTCTCTCCCTCTTTCTTCTGTCATCCTGGAATTCTCTTGTGTCCCTTTGATCCACTTACTCGTCCAGCGCGTATCGCGTATGCGGACTCGACCAAAAATGTAACAAAGTTTTCAGGAACGTCCTGGCAGAGAGGCTAGTACAGATTCTGCGGTCTCTTTGGCGAGCGTCGAACCCGGTTCTTGTTAGATGAACGATGTCCTCTCTTCGCCGTCCTCCGTTAACCTTCCCTTTACTGCGATACTACTTGAACGTTACCAGGTACTCGAAATGATTATGCGACCGTACAAACGATAGGAAAACTATGCAGCGAATTTGCTTGATTTTTTTTAATAGTACAAAATTTCTAATTATTATGAAGAAACAGGATGTGTGAATTTAAAAATAATTTTATTTATAGAGAAAATATTATTCTTTCTTCTTTGATTTTGATCTTTACCTGCTTTTAGCATCGAATAACTCGGAATAAAATCTGTATTAAATTTTCTCGATATACTTCAGATAATTTCTCTTTTCTTTAATGCTCTTAATCGCAATCGATTCTCTTAATAAAGGATTAATCTTTGAATATAGAATACACATTTTCTTGATAGACATTTTAAGATTGTTTATCTCCTCACGCTGTTGTTTAATCTCTCCTTGTGCCGAAATTTAAAGCATTATACCGTAGAAGAATCTCTTTGATGTCGCGCTTTACATGCAATATTTACATGCTATCGGGGGAAGACTTTAAACTTCTTAAAGATATTTTGAAGGCCCGGGAGTACTTTCAGCCAGCTTGCTGCATTAAGAATTCAGGGGTGGGGCACAGTGGCATTTATTCATTCAGGCATTAATGAAAAGACCGTATGGCTGGCGCTTTGTGTACAGAAGTCGACGCAAAGGACGAGACATAGACGCTGCGGGCAATATTTATATATTTATCGATGGTCTTTTAATCATCAAAATTGTAATAAAATGGTAATTTTTGTTTTGCTATAATTTATTGTTTCTCGATATTAAATAATTTTAAATATTTATTTAAAATTACACTCTATAATAAAAATGTCTGTTTTCATGTATTAATATCATAAATATCATTGAATTTTGAAATCCCTGATTGATACGTTCGATCGACTTGTTTAGCCTTATAGACCTAATGTAGCGTAAATCACACGATGTAACATTAACGAAACATTGGTATTTCCGGCGTGCGGTGCTCACCTAGCCGGAAAACGGAGCGACAAGAAGTGGAAAATGGGTAAAAGCGCGTAAGCTAGGGGCGGAGACTTCCCCGCAATTTTAAAAACAGCTAAGCATTCCATGTGTTTGTCTGAACGCGCACAATGCCATTAGAAGTGCCTTTTAGTCCCTCTCTATCGTCCTCGTTGTCGTCGTCGTCGTCGTCCTCATCGACATCGTCTACGTTGTCGTCTCTCGTGGACCAGACTCCTCTCACCACTTTACGCCAACCTCTCTCCGTCGTCGGGTCGAAAAATCCGCTCGCGGCAGAACAGGGTTGTTCTGTATGTACATACGCACGCTGACTTTTTTCACGGTTTTCGTCTGGCACTTCGACGCTCGTTCTCCCAGACCGCACGCGTGTGCGCACACGTGTTGTGCACGCGTACACCACTGCTACGGCTCTCTCCTCAGCTGGGGTCGTAACGTTTGTTTTCCCGCTTACTTTGCATCCTCGAACGGAAAGTCATTAAAGTACCTGGAAGATCAAATCCGGACGCAAAGGACGGAAGCATATGTCCTTATAATTTTGGCCTTTGTGACTCGATTCAAATGTTCCAATTGAAATACCACTGTCTCAAATCTTGAACATCTTAAAAAAGTTAAAACTATAAAAATTATTAATTTCTCTCTTTCTGTCTCATTCAATGGAAATTGTAATACTGATTAGTTTTACTCTTTAGCCCTTAAGCACTCGCATGGGAGTTAAATTGATCCAATTTACTAATTAATTACTACTTAAACTAAGAGAAAAAGTATGTTAAAATAAAAAAAATTATTTACTTGATGGATTCTAATAGCTTATTTATTTGCAGACTAGTTAAAATTTCTTTATTAAAATATTTATGTAAATATAAATAAAAAAATAAATTTTAATCAAGTATTTCTTCTTTCCGTTTTAGATAATATTTTCTGTTAGATTATTTATATTTATATTCAAAATAATAAAATTTTTTAATGTAAAATAACAATCTAATTAAATTTAATAATATTATCATTAGCTTATTTGCAAAATCGTTATTTAAGGTAGTTAGCTTCCAATTATGCGAGTTAACGACAGACTTAAACAAATCTTTAAATTTAATTAAAATATATCGTTATGTAAAATCAGAAAATAAAAAAAAACAAAACATTTTATACACTTACAATATCAAATCATAATGAAATGATTTAATTTAAGAAAAAAAAGGAAACCTTATACTTATCACGTAATAAAAGATAACTTTTTCATCGCTTCTTGAAAATTGCCACATCTATTAGACTTGTCAATGTTGTCATATTTTTATTTACTAGACTTCCTCAATTTTCAAGAAAATTTATAAAATCAAGATTTTTATTCACACAAATTTTAATATTATACGATAAATATTTGCAGTCTTGTTACATATGCTTCCTCACCAATTCAACTTTTTGAGAATCGTTTTTCGAATGTGGTTTCGATCTTATATAAAAGTTCGTGTCGCATCACGGTAAAAATGGCTATATTATAATAGTAAATGCGGAAAAATCTGCATATTTGAACAGTTATATATCAGAAAAGGGATGGTAATTCGAGTTCATGTTTTACTGGCATTGGTATGTATCAATATCTAAGTTACTTAAAAGAAAAGTTTCAAGACATTCTTGAGTAATGTGTTTTAAAGCTTAACTATCTTAAATGTAAAGAATGTAAAAATACAAAATTATATACTTCAGGTAATATGTAATATTTACTTAAAAGTAAATATTTTTTAATTAAATATATTTTTACGTAAACAGAACAAACAAATGCTTGCGTCAAAATGGTTTGAAGAAAATTTTTTGCATTTTTTGCATTTAAAAAGTTTTTTCTCAGTATAATAAAATATTTTAAAAATATGGATTTCTTTTAATCTTTAAAATTGAAAATTATTATTTTATCTTTAAAACCTGTTTCAGTTTATAATTACTTGCAAAGAAAAATAGAAACGTTAAAAAATCATGCTACGGATTAATATTGATTTAACTAAAAATAAATCAGATATTTTAGTGCCGTTCTACTGTTTCTGCTCAAATTTCTTTGTTGTTTGTTTCGTCGTGCCGGCACATTGTATGCGCGCGAACAAGAACTCGTTACGAAGACGTATGCCCTTTGAGTTTCGCACGTTTATATTAATATTGCATCAATACCGTGTCAAAGGGCGTACCCTTCCTTGTTTTCTGCTGTAACCTTTTACGTGTACCCTTTTGCACTTCGATGAAGCTTTCTCGAGCGGCCAAGCAACATGCGACTGTCTCGTGAATAATTATCAAGCGAGATCAAGTAACCGATGGGTTTGAAAATTTCTCCAAATAATCTCAAAAATACCCATCCCGTAACAGTAATTTCCCACGAGTGTTGCCGTATGTGATAATTAAAAAATGGTGTACTCGCTCGTAAAATTAATTCTTTGAGTTTTAGCAAATTCAAATTACGTTTTGTTCTGTATAAAACGTTTCTTCCTGTTTTCCAAAAGTATCCAATACACTTTGTTTTAACCGTGTTGTGTATCTATTATAACTCCTATATATGTGTATCTATTATAATTATTGATTCTGAAATTCTTTTCACTACAATTGCGCGAACTTCTGGATTTTATCGTCTATTCAATAGAAAATTTCCAACTTACTCCACCTTATTTCAATGTATTTGTCTTACAATCAGACAGTTAGATCGATTCCGGCTGACTTAACCGTAAAGCATCACCAAGGGGCTAGGAAATCACTCGCAAAGAGAGTAAAAGAGAGAGAGAGAGAGAGAGAGAGAGAAAGAGGGAGCCAGAAAAAGAAAAAAGAAATCGCCTTGCTTAGGCAAACGCGGCCAATAATCGCTGATAATTTATTAAGGCAAAAAATGCTGGCGATTTGCCCTACCGGGCGCTTCTTGTGTTATTTAAGAAAATAAATATTTGATATCTTAAACAAAGACTCGGCTATTTCTCTCCTTGCCGAAGAGCCGAAACGTAGTAGCAGGGGGAGGGAAAGAGATAAGGGTGAGGCCGCGCAGTGGAAGGACCAAGGATCGCGGCTAAAAAGTGCCGAGGGAGAGGGTCGGTAAGTCTCTCGCCTGCTTAAAGGCGCCGCGGCGGGGTGGCGACTCATTGGCCGTGAAATATGGGGTAAAAGGTTCGATAATTGATTACACAGATTTTTTATGCCGCAAGAAGCCTTAATTCTCGCCGCTACCCCTCGGAAATAATTCCGCGCCGGGAAACCTGAGCGACGAGGCCGGAATATCGAGTCCCTCTATACCGCCTTCCCCCTTACAAGGGAAGACAATCTCGCGCGTCGGCCCTTACAACCGGTTCGGAGATTAATCGAAATCGCGATTGCGCTTTTCACGGGCGACGAGAATGAGCGGCGTATCGGCGAGGAGATGCCTGCTTTTATCGAATGAACGTCCCCGCGCGATTATCTCTCGTCTTTTCAGAAGAATCATTTTGCTCTCTGCCAAATATAAGCGTGATAATGTTCACGGATAACGAGTTCTTTTCTTTCTGATTGATCGTCTTCTACTTTTCTAATCAACCTGCCTTCTACGATATGTTATTTAGCTACATTTTCTTCTACATATTCTGATTTCCGATTTCTTGTAATTTCAAAGTGATTTTGGTGTTTAAAAATTTGAAATGATTTCGTGTAATTTTTAATGATTTCATGTGATTTTAATTTGATTTCTTGAACATTTTATGTTGAAATGACTTCAACTGAGTTCTGATTTTAGTTGATTTCAAATTGATTTTAATGCCGGTTGCCCGACTGATCTCGTAACTGAGTAGCCCCTCGACTAATTTACTTCTACAAAGCAATTACTTTTACGTACGATAAACGAAATCACAGTGAAGTTCTGTCATTTGAGATGCGTTTGTACGCAGATAAATTTCGCATTGAGCTTGAACACTGCGCGTATCACTATTCGCGCATGCGAAAAATCAACTAATTGCAAGTCGACATCAAAGAACTGATTCGAATAATTTCTCAGCGGCCGTCAATGGGCGACGATATTACAGGCCCTGTTGATCCGAGACTGATACGCGAGAGCCAATATAGGAACAATGCCTCCTATTACACGAAGGGTGCGCAGCATATTTTCTGTGCGAAGAAACACGGGTCCTAATATTAATTTTTATCGAGACCCAAAGGGCCGATGGGTGGGCACAATAGGGGAAGCTTCTCGCGGTGCGCGCACCAGAGACGCATATATTGATTAAAGTGTGGACCGACGGGGAACACGCTTTGTCTCTCGCCGTGAAAAATCATTGTCGCGCTAATTCAAAAACATCGAAGCTGGCAAGAGATACCGTTAAAGAGCAAGAGAAAGTTGGGCAGGGGCAGAAGGAGAGAGGCAATTTGTACACCTCCTCCCCCTCTCCCGTGTGACCGTTCAATGGAAAAATATTGCGTCCCCGATACCGATAGCTTCTCGACTGCTTTGTTATTATACTAATTAAATTGCTCTCTCTCTCTCTCTTTCTCTGCGATATCCTTTCTTCCTCCATGCCTGACCACATCGCCCCGTATCAGTCGTTTGAACTTTTTCTCCTCTGATTTTGTGGGGCTTCGCCATCGATCTCTCACGAAATATACTAATTAATTGGTGCAGAAAAAGGGTTGTTCGATCGCGGAACCGAAATTGACATTCTATATTCGAGCATTTAACTTTATTTACGTATACTTGCATATACTTATTATATAATAATAAATGTTATTTATTTATTCAGAAATATATTGAACAATGTCAATTCAGAGCCACACTAGATGTTCATGTGTACAAAGTGTATATTATTATATAAAAATGAGTAATTACAGACAAACATTTTGGTCCTGTGTGCTTTGGACCATCTTTAGTAGAATAAATTACATATAATGAAATCGGTTGCATGTTACAAGATTTGATAAAATTAAAATTAAATGTTGCTCGTTTACTTGTTCTGTTGTATCGTATGAAAAAATAAATGACGTAAATTCAATAAATACACTTTATATAAATTAAGTAGATAAAACAGTAATAAGTACGAAAGGTCAGTGAGNCGCGGTTACAATTGCGCAATCAAAAACACAGATACAATTACATCTGTTTATTCATTCAAATGACAATAGACGAACGTTTCGACTCACTTTGGAGTCCTCCTCAGCGTATTAATACACAGGCCTTTCGTACTTATTACTGTTTTAAATTTTGAGAGTCCTGAATTATTTATTATTTGTTTTAAGTAGATAAATTTCACAGATAAATAATAGTCGTCAAATAATTATAAAACATTTTGTAGTGTATTAAAATAAACAATCCAATATACACTATACTTGGCCAAAATTATTAGGCTATATTTTTTCGTTTATCTGAAATTCTTTTATCCTTATCATTTCATATTGATTATTGATATTATATATAAGTTTAAACGGTTCTTGAAATAAAGGATAATTTACATTTTCATTTCTGTTTAAATTCTTTCAGTTAAAAATATTTAAAATTATATAAGGTATCTAATATTTTTAGTCAAGGAAAATTGTACAGGAAAAGAACGGTTTTGTTAAAATACCTAAAAATTTAGCTAGATGTAAATCTAAAAATAATTCTGTTAGACTGTCAAAATAATTATGTAGGGCGCTTAAGTTGATTACTAAAATGTCAGAATTTTTTGCAACACTGCTTATGCTTGAGCGTCCTACATAATTATTTTGATAGTCCAACATAATTATTTTCTGTATCTAACTAAATGTTTACCATAGATACCTCAGCGAAACCGTTCTTTCCATGTATGAAAAGCACAGAGCGATGAAAACGATGTAGATTATTCGGAGAGCTGTATTAAGATAAAAAACAGAGGATCGAAATGTTTATCTGTAATTTTTATTTGAATATTGCATTTTTTTATATATATGAACTTTAGTGATTAGCTTCGAATTAGCGCTGCTCTATACATTCTTGATTTAATTTTCCTAACCCTATGTATATAAATCCTATTCAATTTACTTATTTGCCCCTTCTTATTTATACTTATAATAATAAGAATAAATAAAAATACAAATATATAAACATTATATTTACGCTATTCAGAGTAATATTATTTCTAACATTGTTACTCTTATTTTTTTTAGTAACGGACTGATAACGGCATTATTTTTCTTTTTTATAGTAATTGTAACGGTAACGTATTATAGTTATATTTTTTCAATAATAAACAGAAACGAATTTAACAGTTACATTTCACATTTCAAATCTGTTTCTAATAATGTCTATTGTATATTTGTTCAATCTTCAGCTGATGTTCGTAGTCAGTTTTTATGTTGAAAATCATCTTAAATATACTTTCATAACATTACCGTATACACTTTAAGAACAATTTTAAGTTTGAAATTATAATGTTGAAATTTTTAAACACAAAATTAGAAATGCAAAAGGTATAAATTTCGCTGTACTTATAAATTTAATGAAAACCAAAATTTTTTATTTACATTTTAAGCATTTTTAAATCTTTCTCTTTAAATTTTATATGGTTTTGCGAATTTAAGACAGAAAATAATACTGTTTTCCTTAATATTTTAACAAAAAACGATAAAAAGATGAATTTTATGTTGAATTCGATTTTTAGCACTAAAAAAAACAAGTAGCAAGAGAAAATAGTGAATCGTTATTTTTTAGTAAGTAACGATAACGGTAATGAGTTTCTCTTAAAAAGTAATTTGCCTGACTATGACAATATTTTACTCATATTGTAATTCTTTTATACAATAAAGTAATTGACCATAGCAATACGCGCTTGCCATCCTAATAATAATTTAATTTTTCCTTATCGCTCATTTACGCATTTTTCGTACAAAAAGATGTTTACTCGCAGCTCCTAAACATATAAAAATGTTCTTTCAGTCATATAGAATACATAATCGCTTCATCGTGCGTATTATTAACAAGCACAGTTTTTCACGTATGTTTCTCGAATCTGGTTTTTCAGAGAAGAATTAAATTAGCATAAGAGCCCTTGGATACAGCAGAGGATGGATAATTCAATGATACCGCAGTGTTACATTTCAAACATTCGTTTTAATTATGATACGAAGCGTACGGTAAGAATTTATGTTTTTCGTAATTACATGCGTAGCGGTCTTTTACACTGCGTTTCTCGCGCAACAAATCATATCATCCGCCGCTAGTCTCTTCTTCGTATGAATTTTACGTAACTCGGAAATCGCGGACACAGAATACGCGTCATTCCCGCAACAGCTCGCGTTTTTTGTGAATTCTGACGTTTCAGGATACATGGTCTTCTTTTATAAAGAGGAATGGGGCGGACACGCGGGGAACGGATCTTTATCCACAGAAGAACTATTATTACATATATTTTTATAAATTTTGTACCGCCGACTTTTTATTCGATTCATTTTTAAATATCTAACGCATCCCCTTTCGCATGCCCGGTTTGCTCTGCGCCGTACTCTAAATCGTAAAAAGAAGGACAGGAGAAAAAATGTAATTTGCCGTTTTTCGCATCGAATTGTTATTTTTATTGGCGATGCAGACGTGCGCCTGTTATATAATAAAGGTACCGCACACACACACATACACAGCCCAGCCGCGTCTTGCTCTATAAATGAGCGGGCCAGACAGTTTTTGACCTCTCTCATTATTTCGTCTAAAATTAATTCTACTTCGAAAGACGCGAGCATACAATACTACATCACCAAACAACATGTTTGTTTCGACCGTCTGCGTCGATTAATGGAACGGGGGGACTCGCGGGAGTATGAATGGCGTAGGCGATATTGAAAGGACGGAGGTCTCGCTACGAGAAGACTTCCGTGCAATCTTCCAATCGTATGTCGCTGCGACCGGCATTTACACGGATGTAGACACGCGAGCGCGAAAGGAACGCGGACGAAAATTGATTCGATCATCGTACCACCGAGGCGGACGAACGCGCGATAGGTCTATAAATAGTGGCACCGATGATGGAAGGCTTTAAATGAGATGATATGGCCTCTGATCGACCCAATCAATGCCTCCACTAAATCATCGTCTAAACTGACGGCCGCAACACCGCCGGCTAATGTACACACGCCATGGAACGCTGGTGGGCGACCGGAAGAAGCCACTCATCCAGCGATTGCCGATGTATAGCGTCTTTATGAGGCCACATTACCATGAGTGCTCGTCTATGCGAACCCGTCGTCGCGTATTGTTAGATAGACGCTCCACTTTTCGATTTTGCGGCAAACTTTGACAGCAAAACAGACTGCCCGCGTTTCTTTATAGATGCTATCGTTATTAACTTGTGGCAAAAGTTACTTTTGACCAAGAAAACGATAAAAAGAGTCAAACATTTTAGGCTAAATCTAACAGAGTAAGTGAAAAGAGAAATTATTTTATTAATTTTCTTTTCCTAGTAACCTAAATATCAAAGTATTATTTAAGAAAATATGTATGTACAATTACTCAGTAAATAATTTAATCATAAAAAGATTCATTTTATGAATTTAAACAGAAATAAAATTCTCCCTTTTCTCATAGTGCATACGGCTCATTCAAATATAATTGATTAAATTGGAAAAAGTAATATTCGTTTAACGTTGCATAATTTCTCTTAGCCATTCTTCCGATTAATTTAATAATTAATAAAGTTTTCATTGAAAACAACGCACACACTTTACCCGTGTAGCGCAGTGTTTGTTAAATTCAGGAAGTACATTATTTTAAAAGGTTCCGGTTATAATTCGATACGGGATGCAGTCTGCTGATGTGAAACGAAGAGTGCGTCGCATGAGTGACTGGCATCGTCACGCATAGCGTCCGCAGTGACAGATTCCGATTGAAAAAAAGGAAAAAGAGAGAGATGATAATTAGTGGCGTGGTTCACCTGTCGGCATTGATGTGTGGCTATGAAATACATTTCGTTCAACTGCTCGAATATTATACGTATGGGAGAAATTGGAGAGAAGAGAAATACAGAAATTCTGTTTGTCGTACACCGACATCATGACGACACACCAAGTTAATTAAATTTGTTCTCGATAATTACCCGGAAAATGGAATCTTTAACCGTATCCAATAATCCCGCACGTACGCATACCCATCGAAATGTTAACGCGTTTGAATTCAGTTTCAGGCGTTTCGTAACTTATAAAATATAACACTTTATATCTTTATAATGATATACAAGTTTCACTTGATCGTTGACGGTATAAAACATAAATAATTTGCTGCTTCGATAAATTATTATATTACGTGAGAGAAGAATTTTTTTATGTCTTCTCTGTTAAAGAAGTAAATAGCTGATTGCCGCAAAAACATCTAAAAAATAATAAAAATAATAGAAATCTGATAAAAAGTCAATATATGATTAAATAAATAATCAAATACAAATATAAATATAATTATATATAAAACATGTCAACATATGTGTTCTTTCTTCTGCGTAATCTCAATATACACAGGAAAAATAGTAAAAAGAAGAATTAAAAAATAATTCAAATATAATCTCATCTTTTCTGAAAAAAGAAATTTTAAAAAATGAAAAACTTGCTTATATTGTCATAATATATAA
>QKQZ01055764.1:0-10579 GCA_003595255.1 Solenopsis fugax | reverse complement strand
AGATATTTCCATTTTTACGAATTACCCCCCCTCCCCCTAACGAATAGCCCCGGTCTCCCCTATATGTATTTCATCAGAGATAAGATACATTTGCATTATAAATGTATAAATATTCTTGGAAAGTTGATCATATTACATAAAAATTATAAAAAGATGATAAAGGATTTTATATTTATTGCGGTATCATTATGCCAAATTGTTACTACAATCATTTACAAAAGTGTTCATAGAAAGTAGAGAATCAAAGATTAATCTATGTAAAACTTGTGCCTATAGTGATAAATGCTAAATAAAGTTTTCAAGAAATATTTTAAACATATTACGTGTTCTATTGCGTAATCATGATTTGATAGTACCTCTCTACAGTTTTGCATCTGTGTCCAGAGAGGTAGTTTCTTGAAAGTTTGATGATAGGTCCGAACTTCATGAACAAGCTTAAAATGAACGACTATTATCTTATGCTGAAACAATAATGGCTTCTCTATAATGGCAGCAACTCGATAATGTTACTTGTCCAAAGATGGGATGAAAAATTTATCATATGTACAGAGTATTACATTTCTCATACATTGCACTTCTTTTAATTTTGAGCATTATATATCTTTGTTATTGAATTATTAAATTTTTTAGTAAATCATGTAAAACAAGTGTTACCTATTAGTTAAAGAATTAGTTAAAGAACATATAATTTTGATGATAAAATTTTGCTGCATTGAAATTTAACTCATATTATGATTTCGAATAAATTGGAGATTGTAAAAATTATTATTCATTAAGAAGCTGTGCTTGCTAACTTTTCGTCAGTCCGAATATCACTTATGGCACAAAAGGACTAGAATGAAACTAATCGGTTCCTATAGTTTTTCAGGTGTTGAGTACAAATCCGTTATGCAAATTGCTCCATATCACGTTACAATTTTGAGAAATTTGCAATTAAAGTTGCAAAAAGGCTTTTTTTACGTATTATAAGGCTTTTTGTCGTATTATAACTATGATATGTAACGTGTTGGAAAAGTTTGACATTGATGATTTAAAAAAATATTTTCTATAAGTTTTTTTTCATGTTTTTTGAGTTTTTAGCATTAGTATTTAATTCATCATTTTGAATTAATGGTTAATTGTTAATTTTAACATTGGTATTCAGCGCGGCCTATAAAAAACCCTTTAAGAAATTTAAATAAACATAATTGAAAATTAGTTGGTAAATTGTTAATTGTCTAATTCATAGTTTATTTGCAATTTGCTTCTTATTTAACCATGAATATCTTATTGACTATAGTCGACACCAAAAATTTCTTTTAAGAATTGTAAGTTCTATCAATATACTTAATTTTGATTGCAGTCAAACTTCTTCAATACGTTACATATTGTAATTATAACAAACAAAATACATTTTGTAAAAATAGCCGTTTTTACAAAAAGTTTTTTGTAAAAAACTTTAGTTTGCTAATTTCTCAAACTGTAATGTGTTGGAGCAATTTGGACAGTGGATTCGTATTCAAAAAATTACAAGAAATAACTTGTCTCGTTTTTGTATTTGAAAAAGTCTTTTTTTGTGCCGCAGTAATATTGGTACTTTTACTTATTATAATTATGAATTTATGCAGAATTTTTTTGTGCAGAAACTTTTTTAACCATACTTGGAAATAAAAAAAGAACTTTAATTTATCTCAAGAATTTATTATTAAAAAATAAGACAAGTATAATAGGATAAATAATTACCTATAATAATTTTGTAACATAAAACTTTATTTTTTCACATATATCTCGTAATTATGTACATATCACAATTGCTTCCTCTGATAGTCGCACTTTTTCATATTCTAATTACTCTCTTGCGTGGTTGGTGAGTCTACGTCGACAGAGATGAATAGCGCACTCCGTGAGAATATGCGACAGCCATTTTATTGCAAAGCGTATACAAGTTGCGGTGTTCTGCAACCAGGCTCGCTCAGAGAAGCCAGTGCTCGAATTACTTTTAGTATCCACATGATAAAATGCACTATTTCTCGATGCTTCTGGTGTCCGTTAGTGACGACAAAGTTTCACAGACAGCAGAGCATTTAATTTGAATAAATAGAACTAAGAGGATAAAAGCTCTCGAAGGCACGACGGCAAGGACGAACAAATGAACTGACGAACTTCAACGAGGAGATTTGTCATCATCAACGGCAAAATTGCCGTTTTAATTGTTCGTGGGTAAAAATTACTATTATTTCGCTCGCGATTCCGCGATGACGTGGAATCTAATTATTGGTATTAACATTTAGCCGGTGGGGCTAAATATCGCAAAGCAATGCCATTGTCGTTTGATACCGCAACCATTACCCGCAGTCATCGCACGATCAATGCGGAAATAAAATTCGCATTTCGATCGAATTGTATAAACGGCGTGTTACGAAATTGTCCACTCGTTTACGTTTGCGCTGCTTTGTATCAAATCATCAAAATTATTCTAATATGTCATTGCAGTGAGTTTATCCCAGTGCTAACAAAATTATATATAAAAGATTGTGTAGTCAAATAATTCAAGGCGACATCATTATACAACATTATTTACTTGATTAAATAAACCGTTAAATAATTTTAGTATTTTAATTAACAATTGTAGATTGTTATATTCCATTCCTGATATTAATATTGTTTCTAAAATTGATTTCTGAATTTATTTCTAAATTTTTTATTCGAATGTAATATTTTTATAATTCGTCGAGATATATAATACTATCACTTTTCTAAATTGCATTAAATCATTCTTTTTGTCTACCTTTATTTAAAGTTTGAATAAAAACATTTATATTTTTATCGTTGTGACAAAATATATACAATTATAAAAATACAGGAAAATATACAACATAGGTTTTTTAAAGTAAGACCCTTGTATTTCTTGGAAACTAAACCTCAACAATAAAAAAAGATCTGCTTAGAGCTTAGATAATTAAAGAAATAAAAATATTTCATTGTATAGTTCATTTAAGGCTTGTTTCTATGTAAAATCAGCTAAAACTAATTTCTTTAAATACAAGAATAAAATTTAATATTTTTCTGCAAATTGCATAGTTTAAAAACAATAGTGAATATATTGATAATATTTGATCATTTTATATGTTTATAGCTTTTTACAATTATTTTGTTTATATTTTTTATTCTTTTATTTTTCTCATGATAAATAAGTTACGTGTTTTATTTATAATAAATGGTCAATTTTTAAATAAACTGTTTATTTTTAGTTTTTAATTTTTAAAATGCTTTTATTTTTAAAGTATTCAACTGTAATCTTTTAATGTATAAATAAAATTTATTATTTAACATATATAGAAATATATTTAATTACTTATTGTTAGTTTATTTTTACTTCATGATTAATCTCTCGACGTCTAAATTCTGTTATTGCCTGTCAATTTTAGGACCCAATTTCTAAGACACTTATTTTTTTATTATCTTATAAAAACATTAATTATTGCAAAATAATAAACGGTATTATGCAATTACAATCTGACAAAAGATTTTCTAGTTTATATTTATGATTTTAAAGCTTTATTTTTAGTTTCTGTTTAAAGAATATAGTCTAAAAACAAAATGATGATGGAGTTGGTGACCTTCATTTATTCAAAGAAGATTATACTATAGCAATAAAAGTCATTGAAACGCTTTGAATCATCATATCATTAAATTTACAATTACTTGTATTCTTGGTTTCTTGAGTGTTAAGTTTCAAACGCTTCAGCAACTAACAGATCAATTTCGTGGGTTCGAGTGGACAAACGACTTTTCAGTAACAATAGAACAAGTCGGTTGGTCGAAGTTAGCTTGACGAACTTTGGTATCCGCAATGAGACCAAAGTCAAAGTTTTGACATATGCTATATAACGTGATCAGAAACTTTGAGATAGATGTTGATTGGATGCACAATACTTATATATAATACTTGTCATAATTGGCGCATTTTTAAATTTTATTGTTAACATTTTGAATAGGTATGTAACATACATTGTGTTTTACAAAACTTTTAAATAAACTTTTTACATGACGCACTGTTTATCGATATATACTGACACATGTAATAAAGAGCTAGAGTTGACTCTTAATGTGTCCCGTACAGTACCATGGTATGCATACGCAAAAGATTGTAATGCCAGATTATTTTTTTATATACTGCAGCTTTAAATACTGCTTTTAAAATCAAACGCATGTAGCAATAAATATTTTTCCGCGCCACGTGTAAAATAATGTTTTCCAACGG
Organism: Solenopsis fugax; assembly: GCA_003595255.1. Taxonomy (NCBI): domain Eukaryota; kingdom Metazoa; phylum Arthropoda; class Insecta; order Hymenoptera; family Formicidae; genus Solenopsis; species Solenopsis fugax. The sequence continues at coordinate 6,336 of QKQZ01055764.1, read as the reverse complement.
TGTTCTTTAGTTGTCGAGTTTTAAAACAGCCTTTTAGTACTACAAAAAATAGCATTTGTACCAATAACACTAAACATTTAGCTGAAAGGGGCAATTCCGAACACTGCCGAGATATGTACAATACATATCGTCTTTCATCCTTCTTTTGTCATATTTCAAGTTTAAAGATTTTCGAATATCAGAAGATATATTTTTTTAATGAAATTTATTTTATCTCTTTCTCTCCTCCTCTCTCTCTCTCAGAGAGAGCAGAGAGAGAGAGAGAGAGAGAGAGAGAGAGAGCGCAAAGCATTGAGCATTCCATTAAATACTGTGTAATGGAAAGCAATTTAAAGATTATTGGTTTTTACCTATTATTTTACAAATTACCGAATATATAAAAAAATGTGTACACATATTAAAAAAAACATTTTTAACAGATTTTTGGTAAATTACACAGCCTTATTTTTTAGCGCATAATTGAGAGCCCTTATTTAAAATAAACCCCTTCATAGATTTATCAACTGGTGAATAATATAGGTTATAGGTAGTCAAAGCCAGATTGATAGCTGTACCTGAGTGGCTCCTGGTGCGTGAGAGCTCCTTTGTTCTAGACAGGATGAAAGGACATCTCATTCGATAGCCATTATATTAGCGATGATGGCATTACATTATAATTGCATAATAGAAAGAGTAATTTGAGAACTTTGGTGGATCATTTAAGGTCTCTAAATAGATTATATTAATAGAAAATGTTTTATTATTCTAGCAACTAAATTTTTGTAGGGTTATTAAAAATTTGCGATTATATTTTTAATAATTACTAAAACATTAATAAAAACATGAAAAATCTGACTAATCTTTGTACGATATTTAATGGTATTTATTATATTAAAATAAGAAATGTACTTTTAATGCTTAAATAATAATAATCATTAAAAAAAAGTATATAAAAATCACACAAGTAAAATTTATAAAAAGCATTAAGATCCAGCTTGACTGTAGAAGACGTTCTTATTTCAATTTGTATGTATTATATTAACGGTCGAATATCTCCAATAATCATTATGTTTTCTTATTTCAAGCTTTATTGTTGTAATAATAAACAATAAATTATTAAAACAATAATTCATTATTTATTATTACAACAATAAATTAGAGAATTATTGTTGTAATATTAAATAATAAAAATAACTAAATAGTTTAATATTCTTATTGTTTGCGTGTTTTCTTTTTCTTTTTCACTTTTGATTTAATGGCCCTGAAATTTTTCACGGAAACTTTGATTGAAGTAGAACAAACTTCTTCAACAGCTATCTTGCGTTTATAAGCTGTTCGAATTCCACTGTCAATTTAGCGTGTATACGCCAATAAATCGCCAAGCCGAGCGTATCTTAAGGCACTGTAAGACAGACGGGTGTCTAAGACGATGCCATTGTTCGCACAATGTGTTGTCCAAGTTCTGCCTGTACTTTGTCAAACTTTCTCGAAAGGTAAGGACTGCGTGCTGTCAAAATGAGTCTCTCTTCTAGTTATTAAAGATTATAATGATATAGTAGACCTAAATTGTATCATCACTATGTCTGCGTCGATTTTATTTATTTTTAAGTAAAATCTAGAAAAACTATAAACACTATTAAATATTTATGCATACATTTCTTTACATCTAATAAAATTCACCAAAGAGGAACATAAATTTTTATATATTAGAAGGAGAAGAGGGTAATAATAATGAAAATGGCACCCATTTTCATTTCATTAAATAACTTTGTTCATAATCAATATTTTATATTAAATATTAATTGAATATAATTATATTCGTCAAAGTGTTGTTTACTGATGCTATAACAGATTCTAGACTCAAAGTATATAAAATATTTATTACTTAGGATATGATTTATAAAAATATAACACACTGCATAATCGGNAAGAAAACAAGTGATAATATGGCTCGCCCAAATATAATTAAAAAAAAATTTGCTTAGTTCTAAAAACACAGTATTTTGTTACAAAATCATATATTTTTAATTTTCCTTCGTTTAGAATTTTTCTGATTTAGATTCTTTTTATGTTCAAAAACTTTAGAGATATTTTTAGAAAATATCATTTTATCTCTGTTTAACATTAAATAACAAGCATAAAATATCTATTTTTCTGAACATCGTCATCCAGAGGTCGAATAATCGATTTATCGAAAAAATATTTTGATATGAAAATTTCGCTTAGAAAACTATATTAACAAAATCCTATGTTATTTTAATTTTGTATAAGGGCCTGAGAAAAACGATCATAGAGTCGTAGTCGTAGTCATAAGTTCAACGCACAAAGAATTGACGTTAATCGTCAATTGTATCGATGCCATACAAAACAATTGATATTTGCGTTAATCGTCTATTGTATAGCATTAATATGATTGACGATTAACGTCAATTGTTTGGGCTTTGGACTTACGACTAAGACTACGACTCTATTATGACCATCTTTCTGCTCAGGCCCTAACTCGAAATGTTACAGCCGAAGTAAAAAGTTAAATAGCAAAAAAAACAGTGTGTACATACATTCTTGTAATAATACGCTGAAGATCAAAAACAATAAGGAAGTATGTTTAATTAAGTGTTAAAATGTACTTTGAAGAAGTTTAGAAGTGCTCAAAAGTAAGAAGACTTTATAATAATTGTCATCTACTGTGTATTGGCATATTAGCGTCATTAAAAAACGGCAGGCTGCTGAACGAATAATTCCATAAGTAATTGTTAGAATTTGTCATGTAATAACGGAGATAATAAGAGTAACTGTAATGTCTATATAATAATAGCCATAATATCCCCTTCTCCTTTACTTATTGTACTTAGTTTATTTAAACTATCAATCTAATCTCTTTCTCTCTCTCTCAAATCTGCAAGTTACTTTGTAAAATCTGAGAAAAACTATCATTACATAAGCATATGTTGCATGTATAAAAAAAATAGATTAAAAAATTCTACGTGAAATGCAAAGAAAAACGATATTAGTTATATTTTTTTTATTAAGAACAATTTTTTATACAAATTACTCAGGAAAAAGTTAACGAAGTCGTAAATTGGACAGTTATTTGATATATTCACAGTAGAAGAATCTTCGTGATTCGCGAACGAATCGTTCCTTTCCGGTGGCAAGAAGATTGATAAACGAACGACTTCTTCACGAAGTCGTGAGAGTTGAGCATCGTTCGATCGCATGATCGTTCTTCATATGAAACGGTTGGCAAAGTGTAAGGGTATTTGGAACTGTAGAATTTCGCTCCGCTTCCCGGCAAACTTTCAGTAATCCTTAAGTTGATCACGAAGTCGGTAATTGGATAGCCGATGGATCCTGCACCAAGTAAAGTTTCCAATATATTAGGAATCACATACGTTGAACGAAATCCATTCATGCACAAACAGAATATGCACAAATGATCTCTCGACAGATTCGACAGATGTTCAGATAGTCGGGTTAATTACGGTTATTAGCACACGAAACGCTTTGGATCTTAATATCGAGAATCAAATGTGCAAATGTGGAAATTGTATTTCGGAATTAACAGTGATTCTTGATGTACAATCGTCGTTGTAATTTGGCTGGAAAATTAGAATTTTGTTTGCAATAAGAAACGAAAAATTTTAGTTCTATTTACAATTGTCATTATTTCTATAATAAAGTTTTTGTCGGAATAAATACTTGCTATTACCTTAAATTAATTAAGAATAGCTGAAATAATTATATAATCATGTATTCAATTAAAAATAATTTTGCAAATGTTAAAACATTATGTATATATAAATTAAATTACATAAATTTTACTTTATAAATTAATTTTATAAATTTTATAAATTTTATTCAAGCGTATGGGTGTGTGTGTGTGTGTGCGTGTGTGTGTGCGTGTGTGTGTATGTGTGTTTATTTGTAAAGATATAAATATTATATTTATCACGCGTTTAAATAAACTTATAAAATACGTTTTATAAAATTTATAAAATTAATTTATAAATATTATTTATAAGTCCATTTGTATATATATAATACTTGTACAAGTAAAAATAAAATTATTTATTATTTAAAAAATTTACAAACTTAAATAAAATTAAAGAAATGCCGGAACTGACGGATAAACAAGATACATTTTAAAAATTTCTATTGCAATAGTATTAATATTTTATTATAACTGTTAAAAATTGAGGCAAAGTTGGATTAATACTCTATTGTTCCTGTTATCCTCTCACATCGCTGATTAGTGTAAATTATTCTCTAGTGGATAAACAATAAATGTCAATGTGAAGTGATGTCTCGTATTCCATGTAATTTTTGCATTACCTTCTGAAATCGCATCAAGAGACAATTTATAATTATGATGCAATCAGTGCGCTGTGTTAAACGTGATTCGCTTACTTCCAATTTCCGCTGATACCAAACATAATATCTCCGCGCGTTGAAAGTATACTTATGTATACCGTGGCATAAACAGGGAAGATAAAATTTATTTGCAACATGTTAGTTTCCGTCCGTTAAATTCTCTCGTTACAAAAAATATTTTATATTAAATATTTTTCTCGGAGTTCATTACATAGTGCCAGACGTGTTTTATTAAAAGTCTGAGAGGTCTGAAAGTCAGGAGAGAGTCATACAGAACCGCGTATCTGCAAATTCTCGCCGGCGCGAAAAGATTTTAATTAAATGCAATTTTTGTAGGAATATTCAAAGTTTTCCATCCTAGAGAGCGATCCGTCTGTCGCGAGCATACGCCGCGTCAAATTAATTCCATCCGTATCGTCAGATGAGTTTTTACAACACTGATAACAAACAATGGCGCGCGTTATGGGATTTCACTTATCGTTTATATTGTTAGGCCAAATATGCTTTTTGCGCGAGTTTACCTTTTTGCATATATTAAAACACGGTCTGATTTGGTTTCATCTGATTGAAATTGAAAATTAATGCGCTTCACGTGATAATCGTGCCGCTTTTTGCTTTCACGTAGCTTTTGCAGCTATTATTTGTATCATCCTGTATGTCTACTCTAATTTTAACTATCAACTATAAAAAAAGCCAATTATTTTTCAAATAATACTAATTAAACTTAGGAGCAACTGATCTTAAGCAATTAATTGTACAATTTAACTGTAGAATTTAATTATAGGATATGCATAGTAATGAAACGCCTAGCTATTATAATTGCATAAAGGATTAAATGAATGCTTAACTGACGGTAACCGAGGAGACAGTGATGAAGTAATGTTCGCTGGCTGCAAACTAAATTTCGTAAAGTTAATATAATAGCAGTGGCCCTCATGTCGGTATGAATATCGATCCCCATTCAAGTGTGTTGCAAACTTGATTCAGAACGTAATAGAAGAGACATTGTAGCAGATTTTCGGGTAACTTGCAACTTGTCCGTAATCCCCGTTTAGACGCTCATGTAAGCTCTTCGCAACCCCTCCCTCTTCGGTAGTACTCTCGTACCTACGGCGAGACGTACAGATTAAAGATCCCAATAAGACGTTTATCTTGAGATGTGCTTACGTTGGACGAGGTACATGCATTTAAGGGGAAGTCTTAAGTATCCCGAAGCTCGAGGCTCGAATCGCATCCATGTGCAGAGTAACTGACCGTAAGTGAGATAAACTGTTGGATTGCCAGTTCGTTACGATTTTCTCCAAACTTTGCTGGTGTAATCAATTTAGCACTGAGCCTCGCGTTCTTCATCGCGTTCTTGATTGTGGAGATCAATCATTTTGTAGGTAATGCATCATTCACGAATGTTTGCGGATTTAGAGTTGAAGTTGACTCTTAGATCGTATTTCTTCTACTGGAAGGAACGCGGGAGGATTTTCATGGGCACGATAAAAAAGAGATTTGTTTTCGCGTGCCTGCCAGTTTCCGCGAGATGAAATTTTAATTCTCCGCAATAAAGTTGAGAATTTATTTCCAATAAAGCCGTAACTTTATTTGCCATAAAGCCGTAATTTTCCACATTGCAATTGGCCCTAGATACCGTTGCATTATTAAAGTATAATATATACTCCTTTCTTACGATTCCATAAAAGCTACGCAATATTGTAACAAAAAGTATGTAAATTTAGTCTAATGGTTTATTTTGGGCTTTATGATACTTTTTTATGTGATAGATATGTTTGTGCATTTAAAAAGCTGTTACCAACTCTCTTGCAAACATTTTTATATTTTAAATTTTTATTTGAGCAATTACTATAACATTAAAATAAGAAGCATATATTTCATAATATAATAATATCTAAATTTTGTGAAACATAACAGTTTTTATTACACCTATCTTTTGTGCTTTCAAATGGATTACCAACTTATATTTGGAACTCTATATAC
>QKQZ01055763.1:0-13482 GCA_003595255.1 Solenopsis fugax | reverse complement strand
GGGGGCATCGACACGCAGAGAGCGATCGTGCCTTTGGTGGAGCCGGCAAGAACCCGGCGTGTACGTCGGGCCGCCACGTTAAAAGCGGATTTATTAGCCGGTAGGGCCGCGTTCTTCTGTATCGCAAAATGTCCAGTTCATCGTCTTTGTCGCCGTCTTTGTCATCGTCGCCGTCGTCGTCGTCGTCGTCGTCGTCGTCGTCGTCGTCTTCGTCTTCGTCGTCCGCTCTCGGGGACGACGAGTCGCCGGTAGAGAGAGCAGGACTGACTCGTGAAAATTGGAGTGCGCGCGAGAAGTGCGACGGTCATGAATTTCCTTTTCTTTCTCTTTTCGTTTTTCTTCACGCATCGGAGATTGAGCAAAATACGGAATTTCATCGTCGTCGTCGTCGTGGAGTATGCTCGTCTTACCGGCGACTAGCATCCGCCAAGTGTCCGTGGAAATTCGGCCGAGACATGGCACTCGTCGTTATCGTCGTCACCGTCGACGTCGTCGTCGTCGTCGTCGTCGTCGTCGTCGTGGGAAGAAAGACGAACTCGGAAATAAGTGGAAAAGTGCAACGTCGAGTAGGACACAGAAATTCAGATGATAAATGATAGTGATGGAATTACGCGTGATCTCGGGTTAAATTATGCGTGTTGAAAAGGCCGGCCTCCGCCGCTGTCGCGTTACGCATCGGGAAGGAACGCGGCGCAAAGTTCACGCACAGCAGTAAATTCGTCGTCTACGGCATTCCGAGGGATGTTCTCGAAAACGTTTTACCAAGTGGATCGCGATGTCGATCGGAGCGAGTCTCAAGTCGGGCGGCATTCGGTGGAGGAAAATTTCGGTTCAGCATGGCTGACGTCGCGACATTGACGTAGGGTGGTTCTTCTAAAAGTATCAGTGTGAACAGTATCGCGGGGTGAGATTCCCTTGAAGAAGATGGTTCTCTCGTTTTACGTTTCTGTGAAAATCGCGATGGCATGACGAAAAGTGGCGAAGACGTGCACGGCCAGTCCACGCATGGCCGTTTCGGCCAAATGATGTCGGAAAATGCCGGCCGAGAGAGAGAGAGAGAGAGAGCCCGTTTCAGCATCCGGTTTCTCCGACACCTTTTCACCCCGCGAAAGCACCGATTGTTGCCTAAGCGGGAAAAGCGGCGGAACGAGCCGCTGAATCGAATTTGTCGTCTACCATCAACAAGTTTACCTTATTAGGGAACTGGGCCACTTCTACAAGTAGATTTTAAATGTCATTGATCGCGCGACCTTCGATGGAATTTCGCGTACAGTTATCACGTCATCGCTCCTCGCTAAAGTGATCGGCTGTCCTTCAGCTTAAATGAGTGATTCTCGTCGTGCGATGCGTGCGAATCGATTCGCGGAAAATGTGATGTGTGCGTGATTCGAGTGCGCGCCCTTGTCGAAATCGGCGTAGATATGTTTTATGGTGCTCGCCGCTCTCGCCGTTATGTTGGATATACCTGAAAGGAGCACTTCCCGCTGCCCTCGATGTAAGACGGAGGAGATCGCGCATTCTCCTAGAGTAAGATCTCTTTCGCTTTTACTTGGATATAGTTGCGATAACTGCGGCTAGCGATTCGACGAATAAAGCGCGATCCGATCTAAAGTCACGATTGATTGTCCTGTTTCGCGGAAGAACGGTATTGATATTCGCCAAATAACTTTTACTCTTTTATAGCGTGACGTTAATCGATAATTTGTCCAGTTCATTTTCATCAGACTGTCGTCTTCGTAATTACAAGAGTTTCATCAAAATGTGTTGCAAAAGTAATCTTTTAGGAAATTAATAACATTTTTTTTTTAATATTAAATTTTTAATGAGCGCGATAAAGAATAAATCGCAGAATTAAATAAATGCACTGAAATAGATAATAAAATTGTACATGTCGTTTGCAGCAATTCAATCTAAAATGAAAGCTGTGAGAATGGCCACTCGTTCTTCCTTCCTTTATTATTAATCATCTAACCCAATTAACTGGTTTCTCTTTTTATCCTTTTACGAATCTATCTCATTGGTGAAAATACGTTGTGTAATTAGCGTGGTGAGATATCTCGCGACTAAAATCGGGTATTACGAAAGAGACACACTCGTCGAATCGTCGTCGACGTTCGGCTTCGCAGTCCCGGAGGGTCCATAATGGTTTGTTATTGATCTATCTCCGCGCGCCTTCCTTACACTTTTCTTCTTCCTTTCGTCCTTCGTCCTGCTACCTTCGTCCATGCTGAGGACGTTGGGTGGTATACGAGGGATCGGGAGGAGAGAGAGAGAGAGAGAGATAGCGGTGGGAGAGAGAGAGAAGCACGGCAGTCCCACGCAGGAATTCCGCGTACCCCGCGTACCGCACGGATTCCCGAAGCTTTGGGAGAAAAAGCACCCTCTTACCCCTGTCCTTTTTTTATCAAGAATCTCGCGAAAAGTTTCTGCAAGAGAGAGAAGAGCCACTGTGAAATATTTCGTGGTCACAGAGCTCGATACAGAGAGAAGAGCGCTTCTTTTTATGATTGATGCTTGACCTCTTTCGTTGACAATTTTATTATTACATTCCAATATTTAGATTATGATTGCTTAAATTATTCATTTTTACTCATTATAATTTGCATTTAATGAAATATCTGTTTTTATCTCTCTCTGTGACAAATACAGAAAATCGCTAAACTTGCGGATAAAAAAAAGGATCATTATGAGATCTTTTAACAATAATGTGATAGTAAACAATGTATATATTTTTTTACAAAAATGTAATTTTCTGTAAGTGTTGAAAATGATTTTTACTTCATTTTCTTAAAAAAATTAATATTTTTGATTAAGTATCTGCCCATTTTATTGGTGATAATTGTTTAATGTTTTCACGCGACACATTTCTTTTCCTTATTTTGTTATAAAATCAATGCATGCTTAAATTTCCCAAAATCGGCTTCTTTCGCGAAATGATGTTTCGAATGGAAGATCGACATGTCTCTGGGAATGATATTAATACCGCATATATAGACGTTACCGTGAAATTCGATCAACTGGAGCAGCGATGATTGACGTCACGACTCTATCGTCGGAATGCAATTAATATTGCATAAATGAGACCACCCCGCGAACTTGTATCAATTAGCACGGTTCTCGTCATACGGCGGATCCGTCTGTAATTCGCGTATAATCATGCAGGAACTTTTACTTGCCATGTATATAGGAACACTACGTTTGAACGTGTGTCAGCCAATACACCCTATCTATCGACGTGTCTTTATACGTGTTTCGTAAAATACACGTTTACCCCTCTACACAGTTAACGTAAGGACATTAAGCGCCTGCTAGTATAACCAACGAGGCACACAAGCTCAATGTGTAAATAAGTAATGCAGCGCCACGATCTAAAAACCTTCTTTTCTAAATTGACGTAAGTCGACACGAGCTCGTTGTCGATGAGAACTTACAGTCGTCCGATATTCGCGAGTGCAGCAACAGAAGCGACTTCATTTTATCATTTGCCGATAGAGAGAGAGTACGCTACGCCGCCTGAATAATAAATGTTCCACCATCGACACGAGCCGCCGCATCGATACCTCCATACATATGAGCTCACCTCACTTTTCAGCGAAACGCGACGCAAAATTAAACTCACGTGGAGCGCTACTCTCTTCTCTTCGCGAGAAGAAACTTTCGCTCGCCAACTGTCCGTTCTTCTTTTAGCCTATGATTATCCTGGACTTGGTACCCATCTGTCATTACGATACATTGTGGTGACACCACCCATCGAGTTTCGTGCGTCGCTGCGGAAGGGAAATATTTGCCGCGTACTTCCTGATTATATGCCTTCTCGGGTAATCACGAATCATGCGAGGAAGAAATGCCTACATTGTAATGCAATGTTAAGCTACTTCCCCCTTTTAACTCTTTTCATAATTTCCCCGTAAATACCCTCGATCACGTAGCGCCATAATAACGTCGCAATATTTGAGGGGAGGGTACCTGAACCTCGATGTAATTAAATAATAAGACTAAACTTAAATTTTCTTTCGAAACCCAAATGTACAATTTTCAATTTCATTTGAGAAATAATTAGAACCAATTTAAAGCTACGATTATGCTAATGGAAATTTTAATAAATTCTCGCAAGGTTAATGCTACAAATGCAAAAAAAAAGATCTTTACGTTTATGGCAATACTGAGAACATGATAGCATACTTTGTTTCATGTATAGCTATAGCATTACGAACAGCTCAAAGTTATATACTAGTTATAATCTCTGAATCTAAATAATTGATTGAAAATTTACTATACACTTATACGAGTTTATTTTCTCACAGAAGGTCTGAAAAATGTAAGCCCGATTATTGCTCGCGTCGTATAACATGACAAGATTGTAATTAAAATGGTAATCACCAGTTCGATAAAATGCCATCTCCATTACAAAGTGGTCAACTGCCGAGAAAATATTAATCTACATCCTTGAGCATTTCTACGTTTTATAAAAATAATGAAGGTGCTCGGTGGACGGCTTCCTTTCGGACGCCGTTTCATCGTAATAACTGTGGAATAAGAGGCCAGTAATTACTTTTCGTGAGACTGTCACGTTTGTCGGGTTCGCCCTCCGTGTACCCCGTACTTCGGTTATTACTATGAATAGCAGTGACCGTGTTAACCCCTCTTATGACAATTCATGATACGCAGTGCGCTTTGTAGTAAATAACGTTTCGCGGTAGATTCATTGTAACAATAATAATATGACAACGTCACATTGTCAAACCTTTTTTCAAATTACGCTTATGCATTTTCAATAATTAAACCAAATTACATTCATTATTTATTAAAGGATATACAATTAATAAAATTATAACGAATTAAATTTTAAATAGATCCTTTTGTCATCGTCGTTTTAACAATATCGTCAAATTTATCGCAAAATATTACATGAGTACTTGTATTAAAGATTCTTGGCCGTGTATAATAATTTGTCAAAACTTTCGATATTTGTGATAATTATTATATCGCGGATGTTAAGAACGTTTAGCAAAAGACAACATACTATACTATCGAACGACAAAGGTGTCGTAGATCTTGGTGGTCGTGAAACTGGTCGGCGTTAGGCAGTCTGGATATATCGAGGCGCGAGAGAAGGGTCTTCCTCAGGTTCTCCGGCTTCGATCCAGACGGGGACGACCTCTCCCTCGCTGGAGGAAGGAAGGAAGGACGGACGGAAAGAACCGAGCTAGAGAGATCGGTGAGAAAGAGAAAGAGAGAGGGAAAGAGAGGAAGAGAGTGAGGGGGGTGCACGCATGACCCTGAACCCAACCGCCGTGGCACCCAACCCCCGGTACAGGGGTGCGAAGCCTCGGGAGAGAGAGACGCGGGAGAGAGAACTCGAGATAGAACGGACGAAGCAAGAGCGGAAGAGAGGAGACTACGGCAAGCAAGGGGAGACATACCGTATATACGAAGAAGAGAGAATAGAAAGAGAGAGAAAGAGAAAGCTCTCGACGGCGTAGCCGTCGAGAGAGAGTACAGTTCCCGAGATCAATACTCCCGCGTCTTGCGATCATTCATCTTGCCACGCCCCTCTGCTCTCTCCACACATTTCCTGTCTTTCTCGTTCCCTTTCGTTCATCCCCTTTTCTCCGTCGCTCTTTCTCTCTCCCCCCCCTCTCCCTCTTCTCTCTCTCTCTCTCTCTTTCCCTTTCTCCCTTTCTCTCTCTCGCTCGCTCTGTCTGTCTCCCGTCTCCCCTTTTCTCACCCTCTGCATGCCGCGATCTTCATCCCTCTGGTAGCACCCCTCATAGTCGTGGTCGCCGTCATTTGGCGCCCAATCGTGGCGCCTAATACGAATGGAGCAAAGGGGAGAGAACTTTCCGAAGGTCGCAGGAGAGAGGGAAATCTAAAGAGAGAGAAAGCGTGATAACGCATAAGGTGGTGGCTCCAGTTTCCTGCGCATTGACTATGCGCAATTTCATGAGAAAAAAATGACAATTTTTTTAAATTCATATGTTGAATATTAAAACTGTAGTAATTATTCGTTAATTATCTGCATTATTACGTAGTAACAGCGTTTTAATTCTGCGATTATTATTCGAATTTATTAAATTTAATATTTGAAAATAAATATTAATGCATATTAAAAGTCAATATGTATCGAAGTCAATATATCATATGTGATATTGCGACAAGAAAAGCCACTGTAGTACTGGTTTTAAAATATCTATAAATGGTTGATATAAAGGCGGAAAACAAGAGACAATTCACATAAGTTTAACCGAATTATTTTATATATTTATTATAAATTTAATTTTCTGTAATTCTCATAAATTTATAAATTATAACCGGCATATTTTAAAATAATTTTTGATAATACTTTGACATGAATATTAAGCATTTATTATATATGAAATATTATAAAATTACAAAATTTTACTTTTTATTACATACGAGATTAAACACAAAATTATCCATCAAATTGGATGAGAAATTGATTCTTATATTATAAGGCAAATAACATTCATAGAATTTTTCTCCATTGGTTATATGCTCTCTGAGAAACTCTATTTTGAATACGAAAGTACATGCGTTTGTTTATGTACTGACACTTGTGATCATATAAAACACTTCCACAGGAGAATTTGTTTACGCGACATTGCGTATTTGTTACAATACCTGGCATACTGTTGTCAGTTTTCACTGATCTCTGGATGTATGATATGGCAAATATAAAACATAAGCCCCAGGGACACAAACAAGATGATAGTATATAACTGTAATATTCCAACTATTTCTAATTATTCTGAAAAGATAAATGCAATCGATATATAAGTACCTATATAATAAAACAAAAGTAATTATTTTATATTTGAAATAGTCTTCAAAAAGCAATATATTTATTTTATGTTTCTTGTTTCTTTACTTTATTTCTTAAAATTATTTCTTCGTCGATTATATCACAGTTTACTGCACATAAGTTAATGACAAAAGCATATACTTGACAGAAATAATAGTTTATGGATAAAGCTAATACAATGGAAATAAGGCCGAGAAATTCATATTACAATTTAGAAAAATTTTTTATGTGCACGACATTGAACGTGATTTAAATGAATTTTTGGGGTCAGTCTCTATCTTCTTCCGATCAGTATATTATTATAAAAGAGTAAATACATCGGAGATTGTGTCGCACAATAAAGAAAATAGTTTTGCAAAGTAAAAGAGTGGATACTCGTTTTAAAATAGAAAAGCTGGTAGATCTGATCGAATTTTGTGATAAAAGAGAACTCACAATCAGATAGGCAAAAATATCAGATGAGAAATCAATATATCGATTCTCTTTTCGGTACCTTGTATTGGTTTTGCTTTTTTCTTTATATTTTTGTTTCTTTTTCAATGACTTACCAAGGCACGTGTCGTTTTTATTTTGCTTTTTCTGTTTACTTTTTTGTCATGTATTTCTTTCACAATCGACGAAGAAAGAAGTTGATTTAATTGTGAAAATATAATCCATATTTTGAAGAGATACACGAGATAATATACGAGAAGAGAAAACAGTTTTAAGGGATAAACTATATAATTATTAGTTAGAAATATTGAGAAATATTTAATTTACGCAAATAAAAGTTGAAACCTGTATAATTTTAGTGAGTTTATTTCTTTACACTATAAATGTATCTTTTATTTTTTGTTTCTGATAATTTCTCTGTGTTCATATTATTTAAATTATCTTTGAATTATTACTGACAAGTATTTCATTAACAAAGTAATGACAACAGATAATTGCATTTTCCTTTTCTTATTCATATTAATTTTATAACAAGATATCTTAAATATATCTAAAAAGTCTGAAAATATAATTTTATTTAATAGATTTATTTACATACATTATTTATGAAAATTATTATGTAAATACTCTGTCATTATTGTAAGAGAAATGTGGAATGCACTGTCATAATAATTTGGCATAAGTGCAAGAATTAACCTAATTGGAAGCTCATGAACTCAAGTATGGCCGGTAATCATGTGTTAACCAATAACTGTTTGTTCATTACCTTTCGTTGAACAGATAGAATGGGAAAAATGGCATAGATAGAATGAAAAAGAAGAAGATCGATAGAAATCAATACTAAACGGGAGTGTAAAGGGCGAGGAAAATCACAAACGGAGGCATTGCAGGGCAGGCAAGATAGAGGATAGCGAGGAAGAGCGGAGATTTAAGTAGGGGCGAGCTCGTTCAAAGTCTCGGGGATGTCCGTGATATCTTCTCCTTTGAATCGTTTCCTCGCTGCTATCGCATCACCTGTCGCTGCCATCGTACTCGTTACATTCGCCGACCCTTCCGCCGCCAGTGGCTTCGTTCTTCATGGCGGATAAAAAGAAATCGAATTACGGACGTACGATCTGTCTACGATCGATTCGGTCATTCTTCTGAGGTCAATGTGAACGATTTGTCGAAAACCATTCTTCCGATACATTATTTCGAAAAATTACCTTAAAATTTGTACGCTTATTTTAGGAAACAAAACAGTACAATTTCGCTAAAAATAAATTTAAAAAATTCTTTACGAAAACACGCCAATTGTAGTGTCATTATTGCGATTGAGCATTATTTGATTGAGAATTTATTTACGTTTGTAGTATAGCATTAATCCTTGTATATATTAGTATCTTGATTTTTTTTTCTTGAAGCAAGAATCTAAAATGCCTGTTAAATAATTTTTACCATTTTCGTCATAATTCGTGTTGTAAATGCATGTTGTAAATATAAAGAAATAGAAATAAGTTTTAAATTATTTCTGAATTGCAACACGTTAGAGGAACAGAATTCTTGAATTTGATTACAGAAAAGAAATTTTTCATACAATCTGACAGTCAATCTGTTAATCTGTCTGACAATGAGGGCTAAATTGGTATTATATCGATTAGTTTGTTGAAAAACGGTATCAATCAAAATTCGAGGATGTCACTTCGTAATTCTTATCAGAAGAGGTCTCTAGTTTTAGCTACTGTGACATCAAACTTTAATTTCGGACTTTAATTGTTTTCAAACTCTTTAACTTTTTTTATTTTATTTANTTTTATTTATGTTGAATTTGAAAAAAGGTATATAAAAATCACACAAGTAAAATTTATAAAAGCACTAAGATCTAGCTTGACCGTAGAAGGCGTTCTTATTTCAAGTTGTACGTTATACATTATCGGTCGAATTTCTCCAATTTTTTTATTTTATTTATATATTGCTTTCTATATTTATTATCTAAAGATTATATATATTTATTCCAATTTTTTTGCGGTAAAATAATTTTACAATTTCATATAATGCGCGGCTGAAGAAAACCGAGTTAAGTTAAGACCTATCCCGCGATATATGTAAATTGACACTTGAATTACTTATAGAACAACCGCTTAATCTGCTCGCTTTTGACCCTTGAATACATTGTTATTATAATAATAAATTGGACTTTTCTATATTGTGTTTTCTAATTCTGAATCTATCGTATGTGCAGCAATGGAAGCCGAGGATGACGAAGAGGTCAATGACAGTAATGAAAGCTCCGACGGATCCAGAACCGATGTTTGGGACGGTGTCGGGGGCGGAGGTGACGAAGGCGGAGGAGACGAACATCTCTTTCAAATTAACCGGCTGCAGCAACATGCCAGCTCGGAAAAGAACTTCGACCGGTAAGTAACGCTCGTTTCGAACCTCCAAAAAATCCGTCATATATGTTGTATGACTCCATTCTTCTCGCTTTGGCAAATCTTTTACGACATATACGGAAATATGCAAGTGTTGGCCGTATAAAAGCTAAATAAAAACATGCGCGGAGCATCCTCTCAGCGATCGTGACGTTGGCATGGAAAAATCGAGAGTACGACGATATACATCGTGCGAGAGATCGCTATCGATTAATCCAAACGCATAGCGTAGATTAAGTCGATGTGTCGCTATGCAATAGCATTTATATCTTCCGCTTTGCCCGTCATTATTTTGCGCTTCACCGTGATTCTCTATTCAGTCTCATGATTACATATTGAATAATTAATAATGAATAATTCATTTACGCTCGATACTACAGTGGTCCAGTAGTTCTTTTGATGACTGGAGATATATAAAAGAGTGTACATTATATTTACAGTATAATTATATAGCAAACACATGAGCAGTTACACGAAGTAGGTGAAACCGAAAACACGCACAATTCCATAATACTGATATAAGTAGATAGGCCATTACTACTATTAACATATGAAACTGCTGTCACACTAGTTACCACACAACATACTGATTATCGGGTTTGAATAAGACTCTTATAATATTTTTAAGTATTTGCTGTATATATTCGCGTGTAGATAATGCTATGTTTAAGTGTCATTTTTTCTTAAAATTGATCAAAGGGGAGATTATTTAAATAGAAATTACCGATTGGAAAAGGCAATAATTTATTTCAAGTCAATTCGTTCTGTAGTTTATTTCCTGAAATTATTCTTCATGAGATATCTTATATTCATGATGGACAAAATTTAGAGAAACAAAATATAACGATATATTCCTAGAAAGATCTAACGAAATCGAACGTAGCGTTCGAAAATCGTTCTGCTCTTTTTCAAACTTCTTTCTCATAAATTGTCGAGCGAGTTTAATGAACTTCCTCCGTTGAAAACGTCGCGTTTTCTTCCAATTTCTTCAAATGCTTATTCTTAGTCTCGTACCCTTCCGCCCGACGGCTCATATCGGTGTAGACAGAATTCGCTCGAACGTATTACCTACTACGAGAAGAAGAAGAAGCTGCTATGCATGATTCGGACGTTGTGAGCGCGGACTAGCCAAATATACACGGTGCGTCAGCGTCGCGGCGCGCGGCGTCGCGTCCTCCCTTCTCTACGCCGTTTCAACTGCCGGGCGCCTCGTTTGAGGTCATCGTCATCCGGCCTCTCGCTCTCTGTCCCGTATGTGCGACCATCCCCCTTTCTTCTCTTTGCGGTATCCTTTATACTGTCCCTTCCCCTATCTGTCTCTTTCCCTTTCTCTCTTTCTCGTTTTCTTCATTTGTCTTCGTTCTCTCGTTCGGGGCATTCGGACGCGTCTCGGATGAGCGAACTTCGAAGCAAATATATACGCGGGTACACTCCTATATATTCGCAAACACGAGGTCATCGAGAACATTATCATTGCAAAATATAGGAATCGATGCAAGAATGGCTACAAGTGTCAAAATATATAAAAAAAGCCATTTTTTCCCAATATTTTTTTTTATATACTGTAAAAGCGCAGATTACATCATTCACATTTTTTATTTCACGTATTGTAAATAATTTCATTAATGTCGTAATCTTTCAAAATACTAACAATTTTTTTAGAAATAATATTTGTACAATGATCATTACATTTAACATGGCGAGAAATATAAAACAGTCAAAGATTTTCAATATAAAATAATTTTTGAAATAAATAACGTGTTTTGCACGCATTTCTTAAGCCTTCAAGTACTTTATATCATAAATTATCGCGATGAAAATCTCTGTGACCTTATTAAAAATTCCAGGAATTATTACGCGTATATAACTGCAGGAAAAATATAAATCTTCTACGGTAGAAGAGTTTTCGATTCGCTTCGCGGTTAAGTGGACCTAGGCAAAAAGCGGAAATAGCGTGCTGCCCCAGTCGCCGGTGAAACCGCCGTTGTTTTTTTCGCAAACTGTAGTCCATGCACGAGACCGTACTGAGAATATTAGCATACGCGATCGAACATAATCGGACCTTCCACGAAAAGATACATCAAACTTTCAAGAGAAACGTCCTGATCTTAGTTCGTACGCCCAAAGTTTAACCCTCTTAGCATTCACGAAACAATATAAAAGGTGTTGCATTAAATGATACAAATAAGAAGTGTACATTTAAATAGATGTAGGAGAGAGTACGTCAAATGCGTTATCACTGCTACTTTTTATTACATTTTGTGCTGTTTTGAATGCAAATCAAAGCTCAAGATTATAATATAGCTCGATGTTTCAATCATCTATTATTACATGTTAAATCTTTCAGTAAAAACAAATTAATTTGTTATAAGCTTTTCTATAACATGCTGTGAAAGGTGTGATTTAGAAAATTGGTTGTTTAAAGCGTACCTATGATATTTTAAATCATTTTCAAAAGTATCGAGAATTTATGAATTAAAAGTATAAGTAATTATTGAGTAATATTTATTTTATTAATAATTTATCGAAAAAGCGATTTTTTAATTTAATAGCTGTATAAGTTGATCAAAAATTTACATTAAATATATCTGATTTTCTAAAATGCTCATAGCATGCACAAAATAAAATAAAAGTTGTTAAATTTTTGTCTATATTACTTCTTATTTACTTTTTATTTTGATCACTAAACATTGCTTATATGAAGTAAAAATGTAAAATATTGAAAAGATACGCTTTAGGAGACTGCATTCAGCAACTTTCCTCTATGTTTATTTGGATAACGATCTTTTTCAACATATTTAAGATACATTATATCATTAGTGACATTTTTCTTAATGTAAGTCGATCAAATTGACGATTCATCTTTAGATCGGTAGAAAGAAGATATTAGTGTATCGCAATTGCTCCAATACGATGCAGTAATTAATAGCGTGTGTCGTAATTGCTCACGCGTTATTGGACGGCTTCCGATTAGCCACGGTTAGGGATAACGTTCGCGTATTACGCGCTCACAGGATTCCACGTGTAACCATGTAGTTTCTTCCGGTGTATACGATCCCGGGAGACGTCGGGGTTGACGTAGAAACCAAAACTCTTCTCGATGAACGAAGAATATCGTAGACATGACTGCACGCTCACTCTACTCCCGCGAAACTCACGGTATTAAATTCATTTTTTCCACGTAAAAAATTAATACACGGTAAAAGCGCACGCGAGCTAATATTAAACCCCGTGGCGTATCTCTTTATCTTGAAAGCATTTTCGCGCGAAGGAATATCTTCCTCTGACACTTTGATCTTTATTCACATCGCTTAACGTTAAACGTGACCGCTTGACTTTAATCCTGTGTTTACCTCGAATATCCCACATCAGATGACATGAATAAAATTCGTACGCAACTAAATTTATCGTTAAACGCACGACGCAGAACACGGATTCTTTGTTCTTGTACGCCATTAAACGCGTTACGCTATTCGTTCAACCCAACTATCCATTATCGTCGAAATAACCTGGCGGTCTCTTTTCAGAGAAACGAGAATTGTTGATGGGCAAGTAGAATCATCATCGGCGACTGTTCTAGACGGGCGCTAACGCTTTCGGCGTCGCGACGGAGTTCCATGAAACGCGCGTCACGCGTGCATGGGAAATATATCGGAATAACCGAACGGGTTAGAGGGGCGGCGGGTCGTCACGACGGGTTTGTCCGGATGGTACGCCGTGTGCGTACGACACCGGCCGGCAGACGAAACAAAATACTGCTAAAATTAATCCGGACCTTAGGTCATGTCTGCAAGGAGTCTAGACGACGACGACGAC
>QKQZ01055762.1:0-11869 GCA_003595255.1 Solenopsis fugax | reverse complement strand
CGCCGCCACCTGGTCGTCGAGATCCACCTCCGGAATATCTCGCTTCGGTATACATGTCGTCCAACCAAGGTGGAAGTTCCTGATTGGCTTCGATAAGAAGAGATACCAAGTCGCGTACCAGATTATGATTCTTATGATTGAAGAATGATGTAGCCAGACCTGTGAATTGCAAAACAAGGTATAACATGTCTATTTTTTTCCGAATATTTGCTAGCGTTGAGATAACTTCAAAATGAAACAAACCTAAATTGCCCATACGACCGGTACGACCGATGCGATGAACGTATTCCTCAACGTCGCCGGGCAAATCAAAATTAATGACATGTTTAACATGCGGTATGTCGAGACCACGCGCCGCCACTGCGGTAGCAACTAGGATCGGTGCTTTGCCCGCGCGGAAGCGACGCAATGCTTCCTCTCGCTCGCGTTGAGTCCTATCGCCGTGAATGCTAGTAACCGGGTATCCCATTGAGGCCAAATATTCTTCGAGCATGTCGGCACCTTTTTTAGTCTCCACGAACACTAGGGTGAGTGACTCAGCAGCTGTGTAATACAAATGTAATGCATTAATATCTTTTTACTATATTAAACCAATTATAAATTATTACAATCAAGAATTTGATGTTAATTCGAGTTTAACTCGGTACTGTAACTTACTAGGATCTGAGAAGTTGCTAGCCTGCAACAAATCAAGCAGATATGAACGCTTGTCGTGTTCCTCTACCCATACAATCTTCTGTGTAATATTCTCGGAAGTCGATCCCACACGACCGACCGCCAAGAAGATGTAGTTGCTGAGAAAATCTCTGGCTAACATTTGAATCTCTTTTGGGAAAGTAGCAGAGAACATGAGAGTTTGTCTCTCTCCAGTCGGTGGCATGTTATCCTCCTGGACAATGCGTCTTATTTGCGGCTCGAAACCCATATCCAACATGCGATCCGCCTCATCCAGTACCAAGAATCTGAAGTACAAATGATTAATGAATACAATCGTGCCACTCTTAAGTTAATCGTTATTGCGTAATGCGAACGTACCGGCAATTATGTAAGCCGATTTTACCGCGTCCCAGCATGTCTACCAGACGTCCAGGCGTCGCTACAAGTAGATGGCAGCCGCGATCCAACTCGCGCATTTGATCTACTATGTTAGAACCACCGTACACGACCGCGGGACGCATACGCGATCGGTATGCGAACTTCCGCGCTTCGTCGTATATCTGTGTAGCAAGTTCTCTCGTGGGAGCCAACACTAGACCCAACGGATACTGCTTACGCCTACTGGAGGAATTCGCTTGCGGTGGTGGCGGTCGCGGCCCGCTCTCATAAATCTGATTCAGTATTGGCACTAGGAAGGCCGCTGTTTTACCAGACCCAGTTTGAGCGCAGGCCATCACGTCACGGCGTTCAATGATGATCGGTATCGCGTACTTTTGTACCGGTGTAGGCTTGTCATATCCTGTCAAGGCGATGCTATTCTTTATTATCTCTGTCAGCTTAACCTCGTCAAACTGAAAAATTAGAAAGCAGATTAGACAATGAAAAAAAGAGATTATATTAATCCTAAAGTCCAGGATACGTATCACTCACAGATGTGATGTGTGGTGGTATATTCTCTCCGGTAGCCTCAACTGGGATATCCTCGTATTTGCTAAAATTGATCCCAGTATTGCCAGCACCAAACAGCTCCAGCTCCAATCGCTCGTCCCTGGCAGTGGGGATCGTCCAGTCGACTTCGCCTCTGCCTCGGCCGCCTCTGTCGTCGCCCCATCTTCCGCCGCCCATTCTGTCATTTCTAGTCTCTTGCCAGCGATCATTTCTAATAGGCTCCTGCCAGCGATCATTGCCGCTAATTGGTCGATCGCGCTCGGAAGTGGGGTATCTATAATCCCTTCCATTTTCTTGACTGCGCCTACTGCGCCCACCGAAGCTCCCGAAGTTCGCGAAGTCGATGTCGCGAGGACTTCGCGAGTCTCGATAACCACCCCTGCCCCTATCTCGATCACGGTCCCTTTCACGGTCGCGATCGCGATCTCCTCCTCTGTCTCGGTCACCAAATGATCTCGAGTTGGAAGAGTAATTTAAATCCAAGGGTGGGTTACCTGTTCAAGAGAAAATTGAACATTTATGTACCTGTAACACTCCTCTCACTTAGTAAAGCAGTTCTTAATTCTGTAACCTAAGATCGAGACAGTCCACTGGCCAGTATATGCTTATCAGTCTCGACATGTCACGATCTGTAACGCTATATACCACTATGATGCTCTGCCACAGAATTACAGGCAGTAACGAGCTATGAATTTTTAGTAAAGGCAATTTCTCCGTAATTCAGGCTAGATATAAATTAGCGACGTACACTCACTCGCAGCTTTATGACGAAGATGCGGTGGAACGTAGCGGCCCCCACTTGGTTGGCGGGAGCCCTGCAAGTCCAGACCAGCTAGCTGAGGACAGAAAGGAAATTCAGGTTAGATACGCGCTCGTATCGCGAGTCGCAAACCGCGTGGCATTCACGCGGATAAAGTCATTATCATTCGATTCGACGATGAGTCATTTCATCGCAATCAGGGTTCCATGAGAATTCGACTTGTACGGGAGCTACTGCTCCTCCTTCCTCCCGCCCCGCGCGCACAATCCTATCCCGGGAGTAAGCGCGAGAGAGGGAAAGAGAGAAAGAGAGAGCGAGCGCGTCGCGACACGAGGCATGCCGTTCCCGGAATCGCTTGCCGCCATTATATGTAGCGTACGTCACGATCTGGCCGACGAGTGACGACGGCCCATGATGCTCTCACTCTATCTCTCTCCCTCTCTTCGATCGAATAAAGGAAATTCCCGTCGAAGCATTCTCCAACGAGACTGAGCGTCGGCAGCGGGGATTCTAGACGGCAAAATCCCTGGGGATTAGGAGCGTGTCAAAAGAAAGTCAAAAGGAAAGAGAGCGTGAGGGGGAAAAAAATTCGCGGGACGCTTCGCCCAAGAACAATGCCTACAATCCTTTCTCTCTGCCCTTTTTTTTTCCTTACCTGCTGCTCTAGACCTGATCCATTCTGGTTGGCTGCATTACTCATATTACTCCGCCTCGGTGCGTAGGTTTCGCAGCTCTGTCGCTTGAAGCCCTTTTAGCTCGTCTTCTCTCTTTCTCTCTCTCTCGCTCACACACACACTTCTAGCCGAAAAAATTCTCAACGCGTCCCAACGCGCTATCTCTGTCTCTCTCTATCTCTATCTCTTTCCCTCTTGGTCTCTTTGTCGACTCGCGGACTGATATTAACGCCTCGTCAGGCGATTAGCCTCGCTGTTTTCGCGATTCGCGGCTCGATCCTTTATCAGTTTATCCAAGAACGACGCGTGTCGGTCGAGTCTCTCGCTGAACACGATACGGAGGAATCCCGGAGGCAACTGGCGTGACTGCTGACTGCTAGGAAAGCGCGAGAGGCCCCTGGCCGCACTCGACGTTGACGCAACAAAAATGGCCGAGAGCTCGAACTGTGAAAATGGTGGCAGTCCGACTTCCGCCGGATGTCAGGGGCGACGGGACGCGGCAGACTGCAGAAAGGGAGAACGCCCCCCCCTCTCTCTTTCTCTCTCGACTGTTGTTCAATCAACAAAATCAAAAAAGGAAAAAAATACGTGTGCAAGAATTCGAAAATTAATGCTAAGAATTTCGTATATAACTAGTTGCACGAGACGATACAACCAATCGAAAGCACGGTTGGTAAAAACGTTCGAGTTATCGAGTATCGAACGCTCTCGACAGTTTGAAATTTGCGACAGGACCCCTTTTTTTTATTTTATGCAGAAATTAAAATCTTTTGCAAAAGTAGATAAAAATAAAACTACTAACCTGCTTTTTAATTTATTTTCAAACATGAGAAATTATGCTACCCAATTAAATAGGTGAAATTCGATTTGCATCTCTTCTCACTCAAACTTCAATTTTTCGCTTTGCAATTGCCTAAAATACCTTAGCAGTTTTTACAAACGTATGAATCACGGGTCTCCGAATACCTGTATCTGCTTTTAAGGATTTTAATCAGAAGAGAGATTTCTATTGATTTTCCTTCACTATGTGATGGACATCGATAATTCAGATATTAGACAATTGTAACAAAAGACACAACAAAAAAATGTCAAATGTAACTCCAGTAGACAAAATCATTTAGTTAATTTCCAAAAAGAGATTATGCCACCCAATTAAATGTTGGTGCACGAAAGGTTTGCGTCTTTTCTTACTCCAATTTCAATTTTCGGCTCAGCTGAAATTGCCTAAAATACCTGATTAGAATTTGTACGAGTGTATATCGAATACAGTTTTGTAAATGTTTTCTTTTATTATATAACATGTGACGAAATATCAGCGTTTAATCTAATCGTCCTTCTTCGTGTCGGTCTTGCCTCCTCTAATTCTGCCGGTACGACGAGCAGCAATGAGACCGATCTTACGACCAGCGCTGGTGCCACGCTTGACGGTGGACGCCTTACCGATGTGTTGATGGTTACCACCACCGTGAGGATGTTCCACGGGATTCATAGCAACACCACGAACCTGGAAAAAGTTTCAAACGTTTCAAATACCAAAAAGCATCACGAATTCAGTTTAAAAGAATTTCATATATACTCAGTTAAAAAAAAATTTCCACATGAAATTTTTCAGGTTTCAAATGTCTTAGTTACCATCATTATGAGAAAATTTAATTTTCCGTATCGTACAGCAGTGAAACATAGAAATTAGAAGGCGTACCTTAGGCCAGCAGTTCCTCTTCGCCTTGTACTTGTGATAAGCTCTACCAGCTTTAAGTATAGGCTTATCTATGCGTCCACCACCGGCGACGATCCCGACCATCGCTCTGTTGTTGGAAGGAATAACTTTCTTCGCGCCAGATGGTAACTTAACCCTAGTTTTCTTGGTATCAGGATTGTGTGTTATTACTGTTGCATAATTGCCAGATGCTCTGGCCAATCGGCCCCTGTCACCGGTCTTCTCTTCCAAATTGCAGACAATTGTACCTTCTGGCATCATGCCTACTGGCATCACATTTCCAATCTGAAGATTGGCTGGAAAAATTAAAAACGTTATATAATTTATATAATAAATCAAAGTCAATTGCTTTAGATAATGCATCGTTAATTTTAAATTGCTCCATTTAATGTTACTTATCTGGAAATTATTATTAAATATACCTTTCTTGCCACAGTACAAGAATTGACCAGTGTACATTCCCTCTGGCGCGATAAATAATTCTTTACGCGTTTTGAACTTGTAAGGATCACGGAAATGTACCATCGCTAATGGCGCACCACGGCCGGGATCATGGATGATGTCCTAAACAAGAAAAGAAACAGGCTTCAAATGTATCTGTTAAATTGATTAAAAACAGCTTTACATAATATGAAAAATATCCTCAGAAAGAGCCTCTAATTTAACGTCATCTAATCCATCAGACGTAGGTATATTTGATATCATCACAAATGTAAGATCAAAACTGTGAAGATTTAGAGCAAACTGGAGTAAATTCAATAAGCCTTATAAACTCCTAAATATTGCTTTGAATTATACAACTTGCTAATCGCAATATCGTGGCAAGTAGATTAAAAAGTTGCTGCTAACCTTCACGACACCTTTGATGAACCCATGCCTCTCGGAGAAGTCCAGAGATCGAAGCTTTGGTGCTCCCTTCCTCCTCTTGGTGTGGGATGCGAAAACGGATCCCGCACCTTTACGCTGCGCACGAATTACTCGACCCATGGCTCAAAAAACCTGAAAAGAAATCACGGTAACATGTATCTCGCCACGATGGCACTCAGCAATATCACACTCGTCACGCTGTGTATGTTTCGACTGGCGCATCTTAACCTCAATCGATGCCGCTCGAGGTTACGAATCTAATATTTCTCGACTCGCGAAAATATAAAGATATCTCACGCACGGAAAACAGCGAGCACGTAATCGTAAGGTTCTTTCAGCGGATTTGTCTCGAGTGTGGCAGATCAAAATGGATAATCTGCGCCAGCAAAATTGCACACGATAAGTACCAGGGGAGCCGACATGAAATAGAGGAAGGCGAAAACGGAAGTCAGCCGTGATTGACGAATCACAGTGCTTCCCTTGATTCCCGTAGTCAGCCCGCCAAAAAGGCGTCTAATTCAAATTCATTGCTCGTAAGCAAAACATTCGAGTGATAATTCATACATTATATTTATACATATTTCTGCCATGTTTTAACAAATTAGATAAACAAGTAAATCATTTGTCAATTAATAAACGTAAATAACTCTTTAAGTCTATATCTACAAAGAAATTTTCTCCAGAAAAGATTCGATGTTTTTAATTGTATACTTTAAATTAATATTAAATTTTTTTTAATTATATATTTAATTATATAATATTTATATAATTATACTAATTATAAATATATAAATATGTATGATTGTATTATAAATTTATAAAATTTTGTAAGGTCTTACAATTTGCTTTTTAAAAGAAAAAAAGATTGTAATTTTATATTATTTCATAATTGTACAGAAGCGTTCTCTTTTTCTCTAATAAAAATTTAATTTTAGCTTTGTAAAAATTGTAATGCAATGACTTATAAATTAATTTTTGCAGCAAATCCGCAAATTCAATACAGAACAATGTACTACATCCCCACCAGCTCGTTTACGCCAAACGACGAGAGACCAGCAATAATTCTTTTATTTCAACGCGCGCCTTTGAAATGGATGGACGCGTCGTCTTGCTCGTCGTCCTTTTAACTTACGCGTTAATAAATTCCGCGAACACAGATGTGATTAGACGGAAGAGAATTGTTGGTGGTGTCGCGGCCGCGAAGCCTCCCGAGGACGATCCGGTAGTTTTTGTGAATAGAAACGATCGACACGCACGTATCATCGGCATCCGCGATCCTGATAACGGATTCTATGTTTTTCGCGGAATCAGATTTGGACAGCCACCAATCGGTCGATCTAGATTCCAGGTAGATCTATACATAATTATAAAAAATATATTACTACAGTATATAATATTAACTTACACATATACACTCGATACAATAAAAAATCTTTGCACATTTGACATAATTAAAATCATTTTCTCTTAATCTTTATGTAGATATTATATGGGGTGAAATATTTATGATACAATTAAGTTTACATTTAAGTTTTAAGTTTTTTTTTCAAGTTTTTCTATCAATATTTTATTGCATGTATAAAAATTTAGATTATGAATTTAATAACTCAGATTTGAGAATCAAAATTTAGAAAGATAGCGATTACAATTATCAAGCTAAATAATTTAATTGAATTAGTATTTTTTATGTAACACAAGCGAATGTACACGTCGACTATGTTACAAGTCAATTAAACCGTTATGTGAACTGTGGCATTAGAAAAGCATCACAATATCTGCGATAATTAAATTCAATGACCTACGGGGTAAACCTGTGCGCGTCGCTTTAACGAGCANTTCCCCATAGGAACAAAAGGCCGTGTTTTTTTTTTTTTTTTTCATTATATACTTATATTTTCTACACTATTATTAATCGATAACGCAATCAGGTTGAATGAAACATTTTATCTCTCGGTGTATCCTGTCACAATGGTCAAATTTAATGAGCTTGATACACGTTATCAGTTCTGCCCGAAAAATAAGAGGAAGCGTTGAAAAAAAAAAAAATTAAGACTTATTGCAGAAAACGATACATTATTTAACAAATATTAATTTTATTAATCAGAGATAATCAATTGTTAAACATTTTTCTATACACTTTTTAAACACTTGACTACATATTTTTTCTTTATATTTTCGTACTAAAATACAAACTATCGTTAAATAATTTTAATAATTGCTATTAATGCACTAGTCACCTTTGGACTGTTTTTTATGTTTTAAAAAAGCTTCGTAAAAATATTAATAAGAAAAATTAATTTCCAGCGAGCCTCGCCCGTATATCTCGAAGGGGAATATAACGCCACTACGTGGGGGCCTCCTTGTCCTCAGCCCAGCCACAATGAAACCGGTAAAATCATTGGAAGCGAAGATTGCCTCTTTCTGAACATCTTCACCCCATCGCTTCCGGATTCCAGCGACGGTTATCCTGTCCTCATATGGATCCATGGCGGTGGTTTTAGAAGAGGTTCAGCGTGTCAATACGAAATGAGACACCTGATTAGGAAGAAGCTGGTCGTCGTGTCTATCCAGTACAGATTAGGAACATTAGGTAATTAGGATACCTAAAAGGAAGATATGATGTTAATGTTGTATAGCAAGGAAGGAAGATGATCTCTTTGAATCTCTGTTCCAGGATTTCTGAGTACAGGTACACAGGAAATGCCGGGAAACAACGGTATGTTCGACATGGTGCTGGCTATCGACTGGGTGAAAGATTACATACATTTCTTCGGCGGTGATCCGAACAAGATAGTAGCCTTCGGCCATGGCACCGGTGCCAGTTCTGCTATGATGCTGGCGTTATCAAAATTTTGTGAAAGTAATTGCAACCGCACGATTTATCACGCTGTAAACAAATGTATCATTATTCATCGATGACAAATTATTATGTTTCTGCAGATTCCTTCCACGGTTTGATCGCGATGTCCGGCTCTATTTTATCTCACTTCGCTATCGACAAGGATCCGTCCGCAACAGCCAGGCACATAGCACGTAAAAACGACTGTCCGACAAACGACATACGGAGAATGGTGGACTGTCTGCGAGAATTGCCGGTGGAAAAATTGATCAGCGTCGATTCCGAATTGGAAAACATCCGCGCGACTGCCCGAGGATTTGTCTCCGGCCTAGCCAATTTGCTAGGACCTGGTCCTGTCATAGAAGGCTCCAACGACGGGAGGTAGCGCACAAATTTATCGAGACTAAAATTATTTAAAATTATTTTTAATCAATCAAACCTATTATCGATCATTTTTAAGGTCGCTTCCGAATTTCATGATCGCGTCGCCAGAGGATTCTCTGAAGCTAGGCAACTTTCCGTCTATACCGCTATTAACAGGAGTCATGAAGGATGAAACGGGAGGTGCCGTTCTTGGTCAATACAGAGACGAAGTGCAAAACAAACTGCGCACGGTCCCAGATTATTTGACCAGAGACTTCATACCATATTTGCAAGGAACTATTCCAAATATGCAAAACGGATCGCGGTTTGTCCCGCAAGCTTTTCGCAGCTACTTCGACACATTCCAAGGTGACGACACTTCAAATACCGTTGAGAAAGTCGCGGAAGCTTTGGGCGATTCTCTCTACAACGCTCCCGCTTTTCTGACTGTCGATCGTTGGTCTAAGAATGCAAAAGCGTTTTTATACACCTTCGATCATAAAGGAAACAGAAACTATGGCAAAGATTTTCTCGCCGGATTACCAATTGCTAATGCTAAACGAGCCTTGGATGGTATAATACTTATAATAATAGATAAAATACATATCATGTTACTTCTTAAAAAATATTAATATAATTAACAATCTTGTTTACAGGTAATATGAATCACGGCGACGATCTAGGATTCATCTTTAATCGAAACACAATTACTGGCGAGAAAGTTAGTGATAGCAGAGAGCTGGACGAAGCGGATGAACGCGTAACTGACATTTTTACGGATATGATAGCGAATTTCGCGAGAAGCGGCACAGTTAGCGTACCTCCAAGTGTACGCTTGAATGACAGCATATGGACGCCAGATATAATTCCAACATTCTCCGGTGACACAAATTCCTTTGTCAGTATCACGACAACTCCGAAAAGAATGAATAACTTTAGGTAACGTTTGCAAAGAACTTACGTTAAACATTAGTCGGTATCTGAAAACATTAAATTATTCGCCATATTTTAACTCCAGATACTGTGAAATGGGATTGTGGACAGTTGTACCGGAACGATTACAATCATCGACATGCAGTCTGTACAAAGTACCTCTTCAATTAATAGAACAAGGTGCCAAAGAAACGATATCTGTAATTCAAAATCCTTTCGACACGTTCAACGAATTTGTTCCCAAATCTGGCCTCAATATCGCAAGCAAATCGACAGATCAGAATACCGAAAAACCGAAGAAAAATGATACAATGCAACGAAAAACGAATGGTAGATTACCGAAAGTACCTATACCGAAAGTACCTATACCGAAGGTACCATTCGCCGGTTAAGATATTTATAATACATTTTTACTTTATGTATGTTTTTATTGCAAAAGTATTTAAAATAAAAGCATTTAATAGTCTGACTTTACCTCGTCGTGAAACAAATTTATAGAGTCTAGCACATCGTCGTCAAATTCTTCCCATACATTTTCATCTTGCGACACTCTTTTACTGATTTTAGGACTTTTTTCTACTCTTTTCTCTTTTTTATTGGTGTACGATTCCAAATCTTCAGGTTGTTCATGTTGTTTTTGTTCTCTTGTATCAATATGCGTAGCTAATTCACATTCCATTCTACTTTCAGTAGCAATATTTAGAATTGTATCCGGTGGACTTTGCTTCTTGTTTTGTGTTTTGTCTTGCTCTTGTGATATATTTTCGAGCTCTTCTTTTTCGATCTCCTCACATGAATTATCATCTGTCTGAGATTTATTTATATCCATGCTATTAGTCTCTTCTATTAATTCCATATCGTTTTCATTCTGTACTACTTCAATACATTGTGTCGCAATTATTTTTGGCCGTTTATATACAAGTGCATCTACATCTTGAAACTCTTCTTCAGTCCTACTTCTTTTATCTGACCTGCTAGTAGTAGCAACTTCTTCTATTTGATTTTCAGGAACTAGTTCGTCAAATTGTTCAGGTTCCCTAAAAGTTAATATATATTTCCATAATCTAATATATAAATAAAGCTACTAATAATCTTAAAATATTTACTGTTGTCGAGGTAACTGTAATGTAGGCGCAGCAGGGTGAATAATTTTTTCCAACTCGGCGAATGAGAATTTTGCTTCTTGAGCAATACTTAAATCACTATCACATGCTGCCAAGCGCGATATTTCTAGACAATATTGTACGGGAGATCCCAATGCAACATGTGGATTCATTTGTAAAGCCTTTAATACTTTGAATAGTTCCAAACGGCATACTTTGTGATCTTCATAAAAATTTTGTTCAGTAGAACCCAGATAAAGATTATATAATAAGGGGATCACAATATTCTGCACTTTCTAAAATAAATATTCAGAAAAGTTATGGAAATGCATCATTATAACAAAGCAAACTTAATGAACTTACCTTGTAAAACGTCTGTTTCAGCAGAACACTACCGCTGAAAAGTATGTTCTGCAAAACAATAAGAGCCTGTCTGCACAAATCTGCATCTAGACATCTGTTTTTAATAGAACTCTCGCCATTATTTAAAATTGCACTATTTTCATACTGACTTTGTTTGAAACGTTTCTTCGCCCGTTTAGACAAGTGCTGTGTTTTTGGTTGCACCTGAAATAGAATGCTCTTCTATTAAATAGCTTTTAATTGATATATAGGCAAAACAAAGTTTATTTCAATTAATGAATAACGTTAGACAAATTTCTATAGTTCAGTATATTAATGTACAAAATTAGATTAAAAATTGTAATTGTGTAATAATAAGACCAGTTTTAAAAAATTTAAAATTATTAGATTTATAATATAGAAGTATTATTTAATAAATAATTATCTGAAACTTACGAATGATATACAATCTCGTTCTGGAGTTACATCCTTCAATATGCATGTAACACATTCATTTGCAATTGTCTCTATTCCCGATAATGAATTCGTATTAATTAGCCATGACGAGAGACATTTATAAGTATATATCCTAACATTTCTAAAAGGTTTACTATCATTAAATGTCGTTTGATTTTCTGAAATGACACTTGTCCACTGCAGTGTTTG
>QKQZ01055761.1:0-11278 GCA_003595255.1 Solenopsis fugax | reverse complement strand
CGCGACCGCGTCCCAAGATGCGCGACGTGAGTGCCCGCGTCCGCCAGGTCCGCCTGCCGATAAGCCGAGAATCGGTTCCCCGAGCTGCGTTCTTATTTTTTTCTTATCCGCGCGGCTCTCTCGCCGAACGGAGGGGAATACCTCCGCGAATCTTTGCTGACGGTGCAATCGAAGCGCAGCGAAACACAGCTCATAATGGAGCTGCCGTTTCGACGAGCGAACGTCTCGTTTGGCGTATGATGTGACAGCTCGGGCGCCGCTCGAATTCCCGTCGAACGGGTTCCGTTCCGTCCGTCCGTCCGTCTCTTTCCTTCTTTTCTTTCCGCTTTTTCGCCCCGCGAGAATTCCTCGTGGACGTTCGTGCGAGAAATCTGGCACGAGAGAAAGAGAGAGAGAGAGAGACGAGCTTTTTCCGGGGCGGTCGCGTGCGACTTTGTTTCATGCGAATACTACATATGCGACAGTCCCCTCCAGTCCCCTCTGCCGTTGACGATCGAGGGACCTTTCCGCCGAGAACGTTATGAGATCGACGATCTGTGGCGTCAATATCGAGACAACGAGAAAGAAAGAAAGAGACGGGGTTTTCTGCGTTGAAAGAAATCTCGAGCGAGGGCTGCGATTCACTTTCTCGCTTCGTCATTTAAGAGTTTATAGCCCGTCGATAAAATGCCGTCCCTCAACTTTGCGGGGCCGCGTACGTACGATCGCCGCGTTTCGAGCCGAGCGTTAATTGCCGTTACGCTACATCATCGGCGTACGGAACGCTTCGTGTGTCGCTTGTCACAAAACGTGTGTCATCGCGGATAAGCGCGACGGCGCACGGCATGATTTGCACCAGGCGAGAAGAGGATCGCGCAAGCGGGCGTGCAAGGAAGCGAAGAAAGCACGCGAATTTTACGGGCTCTCGCGATCGCGGACGAGGATCGACCTCGTGCCGCCGCTCTTCGTGCTTCCATTCACACGGCCGCGCTCTCCCGTAATCGTTGAGACATATGTTGCAATTGTGCACACACGATCCATTTTGTATGCACAAGATTAGCTTTTCCTGCGCTCCGCGCGGCGAAGAACTTTCTCATTTATTTTCGGTCGATCGCGAGATCGGATCTGGTTTTCCTTTTTTTTTCCTCTTGCGCTCGAGTCGATCGTCCGAATCGGCTGGATGTGGATCAATGTCGAGCGCAAGAGTTCAAGCGTCGAGATACTGACAAGCTGTCGCTGTGTCACTTTTAAGGCTGTGTCACTTTAAAGGCTTCACTAACACAGCAACATGGCTACTTATGGTTATGATGCAAAACTTGATGATACACATCATAGATATTTCCTAATGCAATGAGAACGGCGCATTTTTCTAGTTTGTTCGAACTTGTCACACATATTACGTAAACATAAAATATCCTGGTTTGATCATACAAATAATATGTTAAAAATATTGAAAGTCATTGATCAACAAAGATTCAGAATACGTATTTATGACAAATATTTCATTGCAGTTAAAGACGGATAAAGATGAATCAAGATTATATGAAGACTGATCTTTTGTTTGAATAATTACTAAAGATGAACTATATTAATTTTTTTAGTGACCTTTAATCTCTTCTTTTCTTTTTTTCCATTCTCTTTTTTTCTAAATAAAATAAGTTGTATAAAAAAATAATTTTTTAATATAAAAAGTTATTGTATAGAATACACAATTTATTGTTAGATATTTTTCTTACATTACAATGTTTATTTAGACAAACTGCAGAATATATGTTGATAAATCACATTTAACTCCATTTAAATAAAAAAGTGACACAATTTATATTACGTATTTTTTATCATATATTTTATATAACTAAATAACAAATTTTATAAATATATATGTATATATTTGTTATTTTATAATTTATTATTTGATTATGTTGTATTTATTTATCTATATTACGTAATAACTTTGGTTATTTTGTAAATGAGCAGGAATCCCGTGAATCCAGGGAACCAGCCCATCATGCTAGACGTCCCATGAATGCATTTTTGATTTTTTGTAAGAGGCATCGTGGGTCAGTGCGATCTGGCTTTCCACACTTGGAGAATAGGGCAGTCACCAGGGTCTTGGGCGAATGGTGGGCAACTCTTCATCCTGATCAGAAGCGTTCCTATACAAATCTTGCACAGGAAGTAAGGATAATTATATGAAAAATTAACGAGCTAATTATTTTTCAGAATAAAGTTATACTGTGTCAAAAATAAAAAACTATTTTAACTATTATTAGACCTATATATTGAAAGAACATGAACATCACATAGCATATAATAACTTTTTTCAGTACAAAGATGCATTTTTAAATGCAAATCCTGATTTCAAGTGGTACAAATTACCAGCACCTCCATTACGTACTTTAAATACTAGGCCTACCAACAAAAAACAAGAGTCAAGTAGTGGTGTACAATCCACAGATAGTGTCAAATCTGAATATGAGTCTTCCGAATGTACAAAATCAGATAGACGGGACGGACAATCAATTCAGCCAGGCAAATTAGCAGATGAGTCGCAGATCGGTGGGCTCAGTTCTCTTTTCACTCCTCAAAAGTCAGAGACGTCTGAGGAGACCATAAATGGTATTGAAAATGATTCTCTTCCACCGAAACCACCCAAAAAGAGGTATACAGAATCACCTTTCCAAGGTGATCAGAAAAGGGACTGCAAGACAGATCTTTTTGGTGAGAAAAAAAGAAAAAGAGCTGAATCAAATAACAACGAACAGCACGAAACAGTAAAAATCAATTTGCTTATGAAAATATAAATTTATAAAATACTGACATAATGCAATATCATATTATTTATTGATGCATATACAGTAATCTGTTAAAAATTTATTTTAGGTCATAGAAGATGAAAAACATACAAACTCTTTCGTGACAATGCATACACAACAGGAGGAAAATAATTTTCGTAACGAGAGAACATGTAAAGGTTTACGTTACCAGAAATTCCTTGCCGAGCAAAATATTGGTCCCTCGGGTCAACAAAACAAACGAAGACGAACAGTCGGAAACAATGGGTAGTTAATTAAAACTTTTATTTTAAGATCTTGTAAAATATTTAATTTTGTTGTGTATTATCTATAATGCAGAGTAGTAACAAGTTAAAAAGTTAAAATATAAAAAATTAAATAATAAAGTCAAAAGTTAATAATTTCTAGTTTGACATGGTTAATTTTAAATGAATTATAATTTTTATAACTTCAATTTTTCAGTTCAAACAACTTCAG
Organism: Solenopsis fugax; assembly: GCA_003595255.1. NCBI lineage: Eukaryota > Metazoa > Arthropoda > Insecta > Hymenoptera > Formicidae > Solenopsis > Solenopsis fugax. The sequence continues at coordinate 8,027 of QKQZ01055761.1, read as the reverse complement.
TTATCTTATTTTTAAGATAAACTTTAACTTATTGATTTTTGTCCTAAGTTAAAAATTTACCTATGTAAAAGAAAAAAATATATTCCCATATAAAAAAAGACAATATTTCTTTATTTTATTTCTTTATAAATGAAATATTAAATTAATTTATTGATGATTTATTTATTGTTTTGTTATTTAAAATAATCTGATTTTTAAAAATTACAATTATAATTTCTATCTTAATACAATTTCTATCTTGATATAAATAATGATTTTTAAAATTAACTGTTAATTTAAATTAATTTAATTTTAATACATTTTTTAACTAAGTTTTTTGTTTTTGTAACATTTTATAAGTCATTTAATTTAAAAAATATTAACTTAACTCTGCCATAATGTTAAAAAAGACATATTGTTTTAGACATGATGAACGTCCAAATGAAAGAAGAAATTCTATTTCTTCGAATGTTAGTGAAAAAACAGATTCCTTAAGCAGTGAGGGAGGAAACAGTTCTCGTGGAGATTTAGAACATCTTGTAGAGAGGTAACATTTATTAATATTTTACTGTTTTTTTTAAAGCATATAGTTATCTTTTACACATGAAAATAATTTGAAAATATATTTAGTGCTGAAGAAAAAATGGAAGCTTCCAAACCTGAAGATACAGAAACTGAAGGAGCCGAAGATCAAGTGGATTATGGACCTTGGACGGCACATAAAAGATTTCGAGCTGAGTATGTTCTTTGGAATTATTTAAAAATTAATATATATAATATCTCTCTCTTATCTTCTATTTTACATTAGATATATCTAATAGTAATTTAATACTCATATTTTATAAATATTTTTACAGAGACTTTAATTTGGAAAAGAAGATCGAAGCATTACCATCTCTGAGTTTAGAGGAATTTCAAGAAAAAAAGAAACAACAACGCACGAAAAAAAAGAAAATTTTGCAAAAGTTCAATTCTTCAGCCAACAAAAGACATCAAAATAATTCGTCTTCTGGTCAGACAAACAGTCAAACTCAAAGAGTTAGTACAATAAATGAGAGTTGCGAAGAATCAGAAAAAGCTCATCTTGTTGGAAGCCAGAAACGGAAAGCGCGAAAGCAAAGCATCACGCGGAATGCTGCGGCAATAAATTCAACCAAACACTCGCAGGATCAAGAACAAAATAAATGTAAGTTATAAATAATTTTTCTTAATAAGTTAATTGAATGTCATGTATTAATATATATTCTTATTTATATGAATGTCAACTTCATTACAGTCGCAATAAATATATAAAGTACATTTCTTTTTTCTGTAAAACTGTCGAAATTCCATAGATAAAGAAAGACTTACTGCAATTTAATTTTAGATATAATTTATATAATTCATGTAATTTTTTATATTAAAAAATTCTATATAATTAGAACATTTTGATAATCTTATTAAATATTTGTATGTACAAGCTTTAATTAATATGTTATACATTGATAGCTTGGTGCGCATCTCCAGATCTTGAAGCTCTAGCGTGTCTTGCAACGGTTGCCGCCAATAGAACAAAACTTACCAAAAATAACGCTTAATTGTGTAAGGTCGCCCTATAAAAACCAAAACTTTATTAAATTTTCTCCATGCAATCCTATCATCGGGGACTATTAAAACATACTTTTTCAAGTGCTGTTATAAATGATACTGTTACGGTCATAACATGATTATTGTTAATATCTTTATTGTTAATCTTTACTATTACAAATATTAATATTATGACTGCTATTGACTATAGATTATTCCATTATTCAGTACATGAGAATGCGTATTTTTTTTATTTGGAATAATAGTTTTATTGAAAAGATAAGAAGGTAAAGGATATTTTTTTTACACTTTATTTTGAAGTCATTTTTTAATCACGGTTTGGAGAAGTTATATTACTTTATTTATGTTTTCCCTAGTTGTACATAAAACAGTTAAGTTATCTAGCATTATTATTTTAATGCAAGTAGTAATTATTTTATCATTTGTTATTAAGTTCGATAATTAAGATAATATCTTTAATTTTCCATGCTTTTTTCATATCTATTCCTTGTTAAAATTTTTATGGAAATTCTATGAATCATAATGCCAACAATAAATCTGATTAGATAACGCGAAGCTGTGACGTCTATGACTATACGAAGATGGTTTGAATTAAATGAATAGAACAGGATATAAACACGCAAGGATTATTCAATTTTTTTATAGATTTATATGCATCGTATTTTCTTAACTGTTGCCTTTTTTGTATACAAAGTCGCGAATTGGCATGATTGAGTGATTCCATTAGGCGCGAAATATACAACACTTAAGAAGAACTTATCCTTTTTATCATTTCCGATAATACATAGGAGCAAAAATATATTTTAATTTACTTTTTATTATATTCTATCCGTATTCGATGTACATAGGTATAGGTGCAGTATTATACAGATACAAGATGTGGAATATCCTTTACGTTACGCGACTTGAACATCAAAAAGGGTATAATCAAAATATGGATATATGTGCGACCACTGTTTATATGTTATACATGCATACACGCTAATAGACGTGTGCTTACACATGTAAGTTTAAATGTTTATAGATTTTCTGGTATATATACGAGTGCATGTTAGATGACTATTTCTATATACTTAAAGACGCGTGTATTCGTGTATGCATGTAATAGAGTCATAAGACTACCTACATATGTGAATGTAAATTTATAATATTTATATATATATATATATATATATCTTATATATATGTATATTTAGCGTTAAGACCACATGCGACTTTGTGCTCTGTTTGAGAAAGTAAGAGACCTGTCTGTGATTTCGGCTAAAAAGGAGTTTTTAATATTTTATATTTTTCTAATGATTTTTTCTTTTCTCCTTTTTTCTCTCATATTCTCTCTTTCTCTCATATTCTCTCTTTCTCTCTGTAACATATAACAAAACTATTTTTCTCATACATGTGTACATAAAACTCTGTAACTTTATTAACGATTTAACTTTGTGAACTTTTTGTGAAATGGTAGGAAAAATATAACGTTATGCAACGTTATGTAACGTTAATAGGTTTCTCTGTAATTTGCAAAAGAATGTACTGATTATATTTCAAATGTGCCTTGAAGAGATATGAATATAGTAATTAAATAACCGACCAACTATATATTTTCGATTCGTTTCGCTCTTCTGACCGCATTTTGACTTTTACATTTGTACCTATTGCAGTATGAAACACTGTTCTGCTGCAGAACTTTACAATCGGGCTTAGTTGCCAATGTATAAAGATCGGTCATTTAACGAAATCAGGGGAGAATGTTTCGAATTTTACTGCACAAAACATCTATGTACCTAGCTTTAAAAGAATGTATAATTTACATGAGTCTATATACGTGTACATATTATATACCACATTTATATATGAATAATAAAGACATAATATTTTGATGTAATACTTCTGTTGCTTATAATTGTTTAATATCACGAACTCAATTATTTTATTTATTATAATTATTAATTGAAAAATATTAAACATTTTTACAGTATTTGCAGTATATATAATATTTCAATGCTACAAAGCTTGTATAATATAAATGGCATAATTAATTTTTTAATAGTTATACAGATTCCACAAAATTTTATNAAATTTTATCCAAATATGTAATTATAAAACATGCATTATTGTATTATTTGCTACGAGGACTTCTTTTTAATAATAAATTTTAAAATACAAATAAATCTAAGATTTATATCTATGAAAAAAAAAATTATTGAATATGCATAATAAATAATTTGATAATTTGTATGTATACATTTTTTTTTAGTTCTATTAATAAGACAAACATAGATAAATTATTATAAGAATTAATTTATATTTAATAAATTTAAGTAACAATTAAATTTATATGCATATATACATATTTATGGCACTTTACTTTTTTTTAATATTTTTAACTAGAAAGAGAAACAGAAATTAAAATGCGAATTATCCTTTGTTTCAAGAACCTTTTAAACTTATGTATAATGCTAATAATTAATAGGAAATAATACAGACAAAAGAATTCCAAATGAACGAAAAAATATAGATGTCATAATTTTAGCCAAATCTGTAAATATATGTATATATCAGTTCATACATTTATTTTATTAACAGAGGCATGTAAAATCAAACATGAATTACCAAAAATTTACCAATTATTTCATGATTATTTATATTTATTTCCGAATTTGTAATACAATTAATTTTTTCACAGTTTTATGTCTACTGATGTTTGTCTATTCCCACGCACATTTGAAATCGGACATTTTCGGACTGATGTAAGTATTGGGCGAGTTTTAATTGATCAATCACATTATACGCAAATGCAGTTTTTAGAACAAAGTTACATTTGCGCATAATGCAGTTAATCAATCGATGAATTAAAAAACTCGCCTATTTTGTGCATCTAAATATTTATGCACTGCTAGTTCAAAAATGTTACAAATTATAGGGCCGCGCACGGTCGCGGTCTCATCATTTCCATTTGATCGACTAATTAAATTTAAGAGTAATTAACCGCAAAACGTAAAATTGATCGTTCTATTTTGTTTTTCTTATTTTCTGTAAATAATTATTTATGCAAAATATATAAATATTATACTTTAAGTTAATAATTAATTTTAATTAAAATAATTAAAAAATTAGGGATTAGGTTTAAATTTTGTATGACAATTTACAAATTTAGATTACTTTTCACTGTCAATAATGAAAATCTACAGTATACGTAAAGTGAACATGTATTTAGAAAAAATAGTTTTGCAACAGTTGTAAGATTCTTTAATACGATTGGTTCTTGCCCTTAGTTCCAGCAGAATCTGAATGTATAAACCAATCATATTAAAGAATCTTAACTGTTGCAAAGTTGCTTTTTCTGTTGAACGTAACCTCGTATCTTTTTACTTGTCATCCTGTCATATCTTGCGTCAGAAGTTACACTACTGTGGTTTCACCTCTATCATATTCCGACAATCCACGGCGTACCATCAAAACACTTCCCCTTCTCTCACACTAGTTTCGATTGTTGGTATACATTTGGCCATGGCCAGGCGCATAAGCACATAGGCGCCCACGCGATCACACGCGACGCACACAAACATACAAGCGACAGAGTTGAGGTTGGGAACAGTATGGCAGTATTGACAGCATTGTGTGACTTGTTTTCTGTGACGTATCGATTCGTCAGAGATAAATAAACGCCATCCGATCGCAAATCGTTCGCAGACAGGCCAGCATTTTCGATCAGCTGTCTCTCGACATGGGAGTGATATTCCTCGAGCACATCGGCGGTAGTCGTCTGTTCTCCTGCGCTTCTTGTGACACCAATCTGACCAACAGGTCACAACTCGTAAGCACACGCTTTACGGGTGCTACGGGACGTGCTTTCCTGTTCAACAAAGTCGTCAACTTAAATTATAGGTGCGCCCCTATCCCTTTCGCTCGTTGTACACGACATTTGCGTAAGACGAATTTTCGACGGGAGAGCTTTTTCTTCACGCTTTGCACGTTGCATTCGTATCTTTCAAACCTTGTGACTTTATTTATGAAACATTTGTTAATTTGCATTTTTTTCGATTATTCTTTCTCTGTACAGTTTATTATCTCTCTGTTTTATAGTTGAGTCAAACATCTATTTAACTTTTATTTAGGCAAGCAGGATCTGTCAGACTCAAGAGTGTTTTTTAATTAAATATATTACGCATTAATTGTATTAATTTATTTAAAAATTAATAATTTAATGCATTAATTAAAATATTATATTCACGTAAAGTTAGAATATTTAAGATCCTTGTTTGGTAGAATCTGCTTGCTGCTTGTATCATAAATAGATTGGATAAAGGTTAAAAATATATAATTTATGTAAATATTAAGTTCATATTTACTCTTTAATGTACAGCGAAGTTCAAGATCGAGTGATGCTGACAGGTCGCCACATGGTCCGAGATGTCAGCTGCAAAAATTGTGATGCTAAACTCGGATGGGTGTATGAGTTTGCGACAGACGAGCAACAGCGATACAAGGAGGGTCGTGTTATCCTGGAACGAGCTCTTGTCACAGAGAGCGACGGGTTGACAGAGCATAATGTTCAACAATAATGTTTAATATTTAATACCAAGTAGCGTTTAATATATTAAGGAATAATCCATTATATAGGATCTCTCATATAAGTTATTATAATTTTTAATCTTGTCAAGAGAGTTTTGGTTAGTGTGGCGACTTGTTTGCGTGTGAGCAAGCACTGTCAACGCTGATTCATTGTGATAAGCGATTTTCAACATTTTCATGAATACGATATGATTTCTATTTTGTAAAAGGAAGTATCTCGGATTCGTTACCTTCTTATTTATGTTATCTTTTCTGATTCTTTCCACATCTTGCATCAGCTCTTGTTCACGACAATTGTTGAATATACATAAGTGTGTAAACACCATTGGTCTTTTCTTGTAGATGGAACGTTAATAAATTGACCTCAGTGGCAAATATGTTTGTCAAGAAAATTAAGAAAACGTAAGTACGTACACCAGCAAGCGTATATCAACGAGTGCAATATAGACATTAACTGAACAGCATGTAAATCACGTAGCTTTATTTGTACCCTTTCAATAAATTTGACAGAAGAAACAATGATACAGACTTGTGTGCAATTGACACTAGATATTTAAGATATTTAATTTATTTTGTGGTGAAAGTAGCTCTTTTAATCCTACTGTTCTGTTCAAATTTACTGTACAATCATTGCTTGGGGGTAAATGTAATAAAAAAAGTTAAAAAAAATTTTTCTTAAAAGAAATCTTATATTGATAGACAAATGTCCACTCTACCAACATATATCTTAAAATTTAATTTATTCTTTTTTTAATTCGTAGAAAAATAAGTTAGACTGAGATTAAAGTTAATCAAAAAACTCTAAGCACCGACCGCTGTGAGTAGCTGTGGTCAAATAGTACGTTCTCAAATTACTTCACATTGATAGAAATTGACAAAAGTCATCAAAATGCAAGAAAAAATCTCCAATAAATTAATAAGAAAGTAAAATATATTTCTGGTCAAATAGACCCAAACAGAAAAGCAGAATTAACAAGTATTGAATTATCTTTCAAGCATACATACGTATGTACAATACAAAGAAATTGAAAAGATACATAAAGACTTTCGAAATTTCGTGAAAGTTTCGTTTTCGGTAATTTCGAACGCTTTCTAAGGAAATAAAGATCGCGTTCAAACATAAACATAAAAGGAGGCAAAGTCGGCTAAATTTGGCAATATGTGTCAGGCACTGATACAAACTTTATATTATAGAAGCGTTTACTTTGTACTTTAGATAAGCAAATAACTATCCTATACAGAATAAAAATAAAAAAAATAACGTTTCTCAGTCTTGAAAGATTTTAGAGTCGAACGCGATAAAAAGCCATGATAAGTGATAATATACAAAAAGCTAACGGTATTTCCGTATCAATTTATCGTCATTAATTCAATATTAATTAAAATGTATGCGAATCGAATCCAAAAATTTGCTTCTACAATCTTCAAATGCATTTTAATAAAGAAATTAATTTCTAGTACTTTATATATAAGCACTGTTTTTTTGTATATTCGATTTTCTACATTTACTCATTAAGTTTTATATTTTGATTTATACTTATCATTATTTTATGACAAGCAAGATATAAGGATTTCGTTATTATTTTATATTTAGTTGCAGTGCCTAATTTCTACAAGAAATTCGAAGTATCAAAAAGATGAACAAGGTAACTATAAAAGAGCATACGAAAAATATTAAATTTATTTTTAGTTATATGTATTAAAAATACAAATAAAAAATTATTAAAAAATATGACTTCTTTATATGAATTATATATATTGTCGCATGATTTATAACGCAATTCACAAATGCGAGAAATTCCGAATCTCGTCAGCGCATCTTTTTAAGACAAATTCAACAGGATTCGATTATCGCGATGCCAACCAACACTGTTGCGATAATAGCCGAGCCA